>CATIWQ010036431.1:0-49256 GCA_949673415.1 Euphorbia schlechtendalii
TATACACACACACACTTTGTTTTTATGAAATAATTATCATTTTATTATTTGTCACGATTATATCAAATTTCATATATTGTTTTAACGGTGACAAGTGAGAAAAAATGTATATCATAAAAATAAGTAATTATATAAAAATAATGTAAACAATCAATTCGTTGTGTGTTTTAAACATTTATAGCCAATACTTTTTTTTTTGTCTAATTTTATTATTATTCTCATTTTCATGTGGTGACATCGAAATAATCCCCATATGTTACTCATTGCCTAATTCTTGACAATGCTCCAAAACAAATTAATTTTTAGCTTTGATTGATAAAATATCATTTTCATATATTCTCAATTAAAAATTCAACAATACTCTTATTTTTATTTTCATGAATACATTATTGCTCGCAATAAATCCACCAAAAATTATTTATAAATGTAACCAAAATCTCGATACAAATTGTTTATAATTTTTGGAGTTGATTTACCATAAAAAGAATTAGGACATCCCAAAACAAAGTATTAACTCAAATTAATTTCATTGAAATTTGTCTTTAATTGCTAAAAATTGTTTTTGCAATGAGAAAAAAAGAGCATTTGCAAACTCCTATATACAAATTAAACAATAAAAAAAAGAGAAGACTTCTAGTTCTGTTACTTGAACAATTATCATCACAGATAATACATATTTGATTCCAAATATAAATGGTTCTTGCACTCAACACTTCCTTCAACAAAAGCAGTATGGCATACAACTCTACTATATACAGCAAGTAGTTCCAAAACTTATCAGATACTCTTCTAAGACATACATTCTGTTCCATCTTCGATTACTCGCAACGCCAATCGTGATATCAATCTGGAATAACGAATTTGTATTATAACGATGACCGTGCAATTGTAGGAGCTGACCTGGAAAATGAAAAATTGAAGTTTGTAGGGGTTCTTAGCAGTAGTTCACAAGGCAACAACTTACATGAGCTCAACAACAAGGGCAGATGCCCCCCCTCCTCCATTGCAGATTCCCGCAACTCCGTACTTGCCTTTCTTATGTCTAAGTATCTGAATCACAATCACTGGATATGATTACCGGTTACTTGCGGCGATTCTCCAGAAAATAATTCATAAATATAATAAAAGCCGTTATCAATTACCCCTAATAACGTGACCAAGATACAAGCCCCGCCACATCCTAATGGATGCCCCAAAGATACACCTCCCCCATGGCCATTCAACCTTTCCTACATATCAAACAACCAATCACAGAATATAATAATTAACAAACCAAAAATCTTTGATCAAGAAAATTAGCACAACACATACATCTTGTTTTAAACCCAAGTATTAATACATTGATGATTCGCAAATAAAAAGGTAATTCAACTTATCATATGAGTAACTGGATTGATATTAAGAATCTTCTTATTTGCAAGGGCCACAACCTGCATAGATGGTATAGATATTAGCACACTGCATAAGGATTAAATAAATTTTAAAAAAATGATATCCCACAGAAAATGCTTCATTAATTTCATAGTAATCAATCATGGAAGCATCCAGACCAGCATTCGAAATAGCTCTTGGAATAGCAAGGGCTGGTGCAGTAGTAAATAGCTCAGGAGCCTGCAAAACAAAAGGCAACACATTTTTTTCATCACAAGAAAAAATCGGCATTTCTTGACACTCTACCTGAGCCGCATCACCATATCCTCGTATTCTAGCAATGACATTCAATTCTAGTTTCATTGCCTTTTCCCCACTGACCAGCACCAGTGCTGCAGCCCCGTCGCTATGAACAATAGCAACACTAACTTATTTTACTACATTTAGTAATAGATAACATACATGACAATGAATTTGACTTATTTAACCTCATATTTTCAGCATATAAAAAATTAGAAAGGGACCTACCTTATGTTAGATGCATTTCCAGGAGTACTAGAACCACCATTCTTCTTGAAACTTGGCTTAAGTTTCCGTAGTTTTGCAGCATCAAACTAAAATAGTGCATAAAAAGACGATATTTTGTTTTATTAGCTGAAAAATAGCTTTGAAGTAATTACAAAGTTTCATTTTCCTGATCGATTCTAAGATTGGAGCCTGGAAATTGAATGATAAGCAGACAGCTAAAAATTATCAAATATACAGCATGTCTCGCCTTGTAAATCTGGCGATGATACCATAATCATATTGGTCCAAAGAACCGCAGCCTTTCAGAAAAAAAATTATCATTTAAAAAATGCACTCAAAAGATATACTTATGTATTACTGATGGGATCCGATTATCAACTGATAACATCAAATTGCTTTGCTATTTAAATCGAGCAATTATAACTTTTATGACTTTCAGCATCCAATCTTACATATTTAAAATATTTGATATATCAGATCATAATCTCAAAACATGAAAATTAACCATTTTGTTACCTGTCCTAAACCTTCATCCTTATCAACAATAATGGATGATTTTCCTCATCCCCTTGACACTTCAATCTGAATAAAAAGAGCAAAAAGTTCATGAATTCTTCGATACCCATTTTCAACAAGTCAGGTCAAGTTATAGTATCGAACTGGAACAATTTCCCGGGAAAAAAGGCCAGCATTTCGTGCAGAAATTCCACGCTCAAAGCTCTGGATAGCATAAGCATCCTGCATCATGACATAACAGAAGCAACACAAACAAATCAAATTACAAAATGTTAGAAAGAACATACCATGTAACAAATATAACCAGTAATGTCATCCAGTGCACCGTTACACAAAGTAGAGTATCACGACACAGCCAATGTATAGAGTTTATATGATGGAAATTTAAGTCTTGCATATTTGAAGTAAGTGTAACTGCGCTTCTCTAGTTATGTTGTATTTATCAGCACATATTTCTCCACATATTCCCATTCCAATATCATTATATACATCCCAGAGACCATCTTTCAGCATACCGTCAATGATAGTATCATGTCCAAGACGAGAACTCTTTCTGTTTGAAAAACAGGTAACAGAAGTTTGATAGAATAGTTCCCAGAATAATTCAATATCCAGGAATACAGAATTGGAAATCTGAAAGAGCTAACAAATAGAATTATAAAAGAGGGGGGAGACTTTGAAATAGCGAGAGATGGAGTAGACAGATTATAGAAGTGAACTTTAAACACAAAAATAAGTTTAACCATTTAGATTAAAAGGGCTATAAGTTAGAGGTTCATGTTCTCAAACAGGGTACTGAGTCTAAGATTTTTCTCGGTTTTTCAGTTGATATCTCCATATTAAACAATATAATATAAGAAAAATTATCTACAATGGGGATGAGAAGCAGGTCTTTGAAGAACATTATGCCACCCCATCAAAGCAACTGCCCTTTTATTTGTATTACTGATTAGTAGGCACAACAATAATTAATCTACAACAGTTAGCACCTTTCATTCATGCTACCACCTCCTATAGATACTCAGAATACAGGTAGATCAAACCATAAATCATTGATTTATATTTCTAAATCAATCTTTTAAGGTTTAATTCCCCATAACAATTAACAGAATGATAAAATTTGTATTACTAGAGGAATTTTTCAACATAAGAAGTTCTGGAAAACAATACCCTAAATAAAGAAAAATCCTAACCTTACATGCGCAAGATACTTGGGTGCATTAGACATGCTTTCCATCCCACCAGAAACAACAATGTCATTTAAACCTAATTGGATGGTCTGTGCAGCAAGCATTGTCGCTGAAAAATGTGGAAAAATATCTTATATTAGGGCAGCCCACCGAAAATTCACACCATCAAAGCATTGATCAAAAACTGCGAAAGCATCCTACAAGAGGAAATAAGAGTAACTTTCATCCCTGCTGCACAAACTTTATTAATAGTGGTACAGATCACTGAATTAGGTATACCAGCTGCCTCGCTGGAGCCTGCCCTAAATTGGCACTAAGAACATTGCCAAAGAACACCTCTTGCACAAGCGATGATTCAACGTTTGCCCTATTAAGTGCAGCTGAAATGTTCCAAAAGCAAAATCAATTGTGGTCTCCAGCGAATTGAATTTCATACTAATAGGGAAAGAAATACGGAAGAAAGAGTGATCACATTGAATAGCTATGGAACCGAGCTTTGTAGCAGAGAGAGATGAAAGGGAGCCTAGAAAGGAACCAATAGGAGTACGAGCAACACCGACGATGCAAACATCTGTATGAAAATGAAATAATATGCATATTGATCACGAGAACGAACAAAAGAAAAGCAGAAAGGTCATTTGGAAGAGAGTAACTAGAAAATTACCACGATGCTTAATAGGATCGGATGAAGAAGCCATGAATGGAGAGAGATTAAGCTGTCAAAAGGGATTATTGGGAGTAGGAAGAGAAAGAGAGAAGGCTACGTTTGGGAGCGCTTTTTTTGTTACATTCTCAACTTCAATAGTATTTTTATTTTTTTTTAAAAAAAAGGGATTTGATTAAAATAAAAAAAGATGGGGGCAACAAAGCTAGGTGAGAGAGCATTCCAAGACCCTGTTACCTCATTCAAAATTGACGCTCTTGCTAGAGAATGAGAAATAATATTACTTTCTCGTTTTACCCAACTAAAAAGCAACAAACAAATAAAAGAGAAAGAGCAATACAATCTTCAACAATCGAAGAAATATACGATAATCTCTTCTCAGAGTTCACTAAACAATTGTAGAGAATTTGGTTATCCATTTCGATCACTACATGAGAGTAGCCCAGATTTTTTAACCATGATAAAGCTTCTCTTACAGAAAGTGCTTCGACCTCAAGAATCGAAATATGACTCGGAAAGGACCCTGATTTTGCACCAATAAAAGCACCCTCTGAGTTACGAACTATTGCCCCATAACCAACCGATCTTCCATCATTGAAACAAGTAGCATCCGTATTACATTTGAGAAACGGATCATGAGGAGCTTCCCATACGTCAGTTGGTATCAATTGCTGCAAAGAAATGGCCCGCTTCGAGACTGCCTGGGGCTGGGAACCTGCTGCTTGTGACTGGTGCACTGCTGCCTGTGACTGGAAATCGGCATTAAAAAACGGCAAGGCCAATGCCAGGCCGAAACGAAGCACTGCTCTCAGCTGGGAATGGATTTGTTGAAAAATCCTCTTGTTTCGGGCTGTCCAAAGCAAATAGCAATCTTATCTAACGTAGTCCAAAGGTTTAGACCGAAACCAATCTTCCAAAGTCGTCGCAAAGGAAACATTTTGATGGAAGCAAAAATTTGTATCAAACAACACATTACGAGCAAAACTACAATGGAAAAACACATGAGTTATATCTTCTTGCCCCATAAAACAAGTTTCACAATAAACATGAGCAACACAATTAAGCCGTGCTAATGAGGAGTGACAAGGCAAAATATCATGTAACAATCTCCAAATAAAAACACGAATCTTCGGAGGAATCATGAGACCCCACAAAAAGTTCTAGCAAGAAGGGGGAATAAAATTCGGAAAAGAAGCAGTCCCCATGATAGCCCGATAAGCCAACTTTATCGAGAATAGCCTATTTGTTTCATGACTCCAATATACCGTGTCCTCCCTAGTACAAGTGGGTAGCAGAGTTCGAAATATTAAAATAGCCTCTGGTTGATCAAATTATTCATGAATCAGCGAGACATTCCATCTCTGATTAGAGATGAAAGCCGAGACTCGTTTGTTATCAAAGTTACAACCCTCCTTCCCCTTCAAAACAATATTCTGACTATGATTCTCGGTAATTAAGATTTTCTCACCATTCCCCACTCTCCAACGAATAGAATCCTTAAAGAACTCTATAGAAGAAAAGATACTCCTCCACACATAACTAGGATTGGCTAAAAGAGTTGAGGATAACACATCCCCGTACTTGAAATACCGAGCTCGGAAAACTCGAGAGACTAAGCCAATAGTATTATTTAGTTCTATGCACTGAAGAGAAAACATTCCATTTCTTCTTCATTTATTCTCAAAATTAAACACAAAACAGCTCTGTTTTAAATAAACGCGCTACAAAAGATAAGTTATATATCTAGCCTTTCTTGTGATATATTTCAGAAAGAATATTCTCTGTTGGATTTTGCATTTGACTTATAAAATTGTAATTGGCCAAGAACTAAATAGGTACAAATTTTGTGTAATAATTTACATGTTACAAAGTTTAATTGTAACATTTTTATGGGATCATGTATTTGGTAATAAGTTTTATATTAATTATAGTATATATAATTAAAATTTTTTATTTATATCAAAAAAGAAGTTTACATATGTTAACACGAGTCATGAGTGCATTTATTATTCTTATAAATGTTTTTAATTAACCTTAATTTGTGAGTTACGTATTTTATTATATTATAATTCTTGTAACTCCTATTTTTGTTGTGTTTTATGATAAAAGTAAAAGTCATACATTGAATATGTTTATAGCTCAACAACTATATTTTTCATTATAAATATGATGAGCTATCATGAGTTGAAATAGTACAAAACCAACATAATTTGATGAGAAATTAGTATATTATATATACTTTCTAATTTTCATGTCTCATACAGTTTTGTGTTGGGTTTCTTTCGAGTAATTGAAGTGTTCAATCTTTTTTCCAAAAAATTGTTTAGTTCTAATTTTCAGGATATGATATTGCATCTATGTTCCTGTTTCCACTTTCAAATCGAGAGTGAAGGAGCTGTTTAATCATGGATGGAACTACAATGTATCCTTTAAGGACAGTGTCGTTTGACATGACTCAGTTTATCGGTGTTCAAGTTTCTTTAACTTATTTTAATTACTTTTGTTATATATTTATATATATTCAATTGATTATGTTTGTTATTTGGTTGAAGATTGGATCAGAAAATTCTATAAAGCGAATTTCTTAATTTGGTTGACACATCCATGTTCGAAATATGGAAACCGAGATCGAAGATGTAATTTTTTATTTTATAATTTCCCATTGTTTTTCCAACAATCTTAAATGATACATTCAGTAGTTTATGTCATACTAAAATTCATAATTTGTGTGACAGATTTCCTTATGAGGGCAAAGGCAATAGGAACAATGGTTCTAATTGATGGAAGGTGATCCCGGTGCTAAAGTGAGAGTAATACAGACTCTACGACAAGTGGGAGAAGTTATCTTCAAAGTTGAAATACTAAAAAACGTGGGGGTATAGTAATAAGGTTCAAAATCTTAATTTGTGTGTTGATAGTTTGTGTTGAGCATATATAATGTTGTATATATGTCATATACTTAATGTGATTTGAGAATGAGAATCATAAGGATGAATGATGATGTCTTAGAATACTTTATTGAGAAGCTTCTTAAAAAGTTTATATGTATCCCTTATGATTATAATGGACAGGAAAAATGGTTATTGGGCAACCAAACTAAGTATTTTAAAATTATTGAGAGTTTCCATGTGTTATGGTATTATTTTGTGGATATCCATTGTATTAAAAAGGTACAATGATGTTAACTGAATATATTATTCAAATGAGACAAAATCTCTTGTGAGAAATTTTCTTTTTGTTTTTTGAGGAAAAGGAAATTTTCTAGTTTTGGTGGAACAACTACATGAGTTAAAAGATGGTTTTTCCTTCTAATACAAAATTTTTGAAAATATGTGTTTGTTTCAAATTCTTGAAAAGTGTGGGGGTATTAAAAAAATATATATTCTTCAGAGGAAAAGAATATTTCTCAATTTTATGTTCATTATTTAAGTCTTTTTTAATAAGATTTTATTTTTAAGCTTTGTGTTATAAAATTTAATTATCACTTTAAGAGAAATTAATTTTGTTGTTAAAATGTGTATTTAATGATTTGTTTCTCTTTTAAAGGAGAAAAAAAAAGAAAGTGGAATTTTATAAGAGAAAAACATAAAGTTTTTATTTATGGGTTTTGTAACAACTATATTATTTCTCTATAAAATGATGTTATTGATACATTTTGTGATAGAGAATTTTTCAACCTATTGGGTTATAGAAAATAAATTGAGTAATTCTGTATAAAGAGTTTTTCATATGAGTTTCCAACAACTATATTTTTACTTAGTATGTTTTATTTTGTATGTTGAAAATTTAAATTGAGAACTTTTATAAAGTTTTAAAAGATGTTGTTTTTCATCTTTTGATGAAGACAAATGTGTATATACTAATGTTAAATGGTACATGTGTAAATACATGTCTTGATGTAGTACATGTGATTATCTTTATTCCGAGTATTGAAATTATCAATAGAATAAAAATACTTTTCTCATTAAAGTTTGCCATGAAAGACATGAAAGTGACCAATGTGACACTGGGTGTGAAAATCATAAGGATGAAATGAGAGTGTCTTGGTAACACAAGAACATATGTTGAAGAACTTATTAAGAAGTTTGAATTTTATGATATAAGTCATATGAGTATCCTTTATGATTCCATTACACAATAAAAGAGAAATATTGTGATCTAGATGATCAAACCAAGTATGCATAAATAGTATTTTGTTGCAATTGATGAGTTTCATACATTTTGACATAAGATATGTTATGTACAAATTGAGATTTATACATGTTGATCATAGAGAAGCCATATTGAGGCTTAAAAAATATTTTGAGAGATATCATGAATTGTGATATTCTATGTAATGAATTTCCCACTATTTTAGAATGATATATTGATGTTGATTGAATCATTGATTCATATGTGAAGAAATTCACTAGTGGTTATGGTTTCACTTTTGTGATGAATCAATAATATTGAAATCAAATAAGCAAACTATAATCATAGTTATTTGCTTGAGAGTTGGAATATAATGAGACTAAGTGGTTAACATAATAACCTTAATATGTGTTATTTTAGAATTAAAATGAACACATTCAATGTATATATAGTGTGATTGTCAAACGACGATATTAATTTTGAGACCCTCATATCAAAAGTATACGTATACGTTTGAGACATATTATTGTTAAATAACTACTTACTGATGGAATTATCTCCATCAACTATGTAAGTCAAGAGTGATTCTGATCAAATCATTTGGCTGAGTTTGAGAAATGAATTTTGAAAAGAATTTATTTATTTCGGAAACATCAAAGAGGATGAGACTTAAGTCAACTTGAAATTAGCAAAGATGGGAACCCAACTTATGTGATTGGAGATCCCATTAAGTAAGTTCATATAGGTAATAACAAGTCTTTGTTAGTTCTGCTAGCACAATTAAAATTATCCCAATCCTAAATGTGTGAAAATTTTATGTTATATAATTTTGAGAGGTTGAGTTAAAAGAAAGCTTAATGAATTTCATATCTCTTATGAGTGGTGTATAAAGTGCAATATACACTTGATGAAATCACTTATGTGAGTGTGAAGTGGGGCTGCTTTTATGAGATATTGACAATATCTACTAGAGCACTTATGAAAGACCAGGCAGACGCACGGCCTATTTGCACAAAATCACACTGTCAGAGTGAGCACATTGGTATAGTGCAATACGGTAAAATCCCTATTCCACAATAGCGCTTATTTGGTTCATAGAAACTTTATGTCTCACCAAATATTCTGTAGATTAAATTTTATCAATCAAATATTGGTTCATAGTCTAAAAGACACCAATACCATGCATTATATGTCAAACCTGAGATATCCAAGAAAAAAATTTTATCAAAATTTTTTTGAAATTAGTGGGGGATTGTTGAGAATTTTGTGTGATTTCAAATGAAATAATTTAGGAAAAATTTTATAAATGTACTAAAAAGGTTTCAAAATTACAGAGTTTACATTCTAATACAAAACTACCATTCCATACCAATATTAAACTTCCTCTTTACAATTAATACATCCTATATAAGGATTGAATCACTCCAAAAATAACACGCGATCAACAGATCCTCGTAACGTCTTCCTCAAATTCTCGATTTTCTCTCAAACAAAAAGTGCAGCAGATCTAGATTTCTTCAAGATCAAATCGTGATTTCATCAAATCTTCAACAATCAAGTGAGTTTCTGATCTCAAATAATTTGATTTCGAAGTACAAACATATGTTTGAGTTGAAACCAAATTGAATTTTAATTTCTAAAACCTACATAATGGATCGAATTCCTATTGTTATCAATCATGGAATGAAAACTTGAAATTCATTGGTTACAAAGTTGCTGACATCTTAATTTCGCAAATTTCTAGTTTTTCTGAATTCAAAAAGGTCATAGTTGAAAGCCTGAAAATAAATGAAGACACAAAAGATTTGAAGATAGAATTTAAAGTTACGAATTGAGATTCTACCATGGAAATCAACAGTGATATGTTCCTGCATTTTTTCCTCTCCTACAAATCACAAAGCACATTAATGAACAATTATCCACTGTGTAACAAAGTGTGATAAAGTATCCGCAGTTGTTGAAGGTATACTCTAATTTGTTTCTGAAATTCTAGTATCCTGCTAGTAAATTGTTGGGTATTCTGCATTTTAACAAGTTTAATGTCCAATTGGTATTTTGCTAGTATTTTACATTTTAGCAAGGTTTGATGTCCAACTGGTATTCTACCAGTATACTACTGGTATTCTGCATTTTAGCAAGTTTTAAATGTCTAACTTGTATTATGTTGATATACAGCTAGTATTCAATTAGTAATTTTAGCAAGTTTTAAATGTCCAACTGGCATACAGCTGGTATTCAGCTAGTAATTGATCTAATTTCTGCATTTTAGCAAGTTTTAAATGTCAAACTGGTATTCTGTTGGTATACAGCTGGTATTCAGTTAGTAACTGGTCCAGTTTCTACATTTTAGCAAGTTTTAAAATGTCCAACTAATATTCTGCTGATATATTGCTAGTGTTTACATGTTTTTAAAGCATTCGTTTACACTAATTATGCTCTTTTTGAATTCAATTTAAACCTTGCACATTAATAATGGTCAAAAAATAAATTCCTACCAGCTTTGTACTAGTATTTTCAAAACAAATCCAATTTCTGCATTTTAGCAAGTTTTAAATGGTTAACTGGTATTCTGCTGTTATATAGCTAATATTCAGCTAGTAATTGGTTCAATTTTTGCATTTTAGCAAGTTTTAAATGTCCAACTGATATTCTGCTATTATACAACTGGTATTCAGCTAGTAACTGATCCAATTTCTGCATTTTAGCAGTTTTAAATGTCCAACTGGTATTGTGCTGGTATACAGATGGTATTCAGCTAGTAATTTATCCAATTTCTGCATTTTAGCAAGTTTTAAATGTCCAACTGGTATTCTGCTAGTATACAGCTGGTATTCTGCTAGTAACTGATCCAATTTCTGTATTTTAGCAAGGTTTTAAATGTCCAACTGGTATTGTGCTGGTATACAGCTGGTATTCAGCTAGTAACTGGTCTAATTTCTGTATTTTAGCAAGTTTTAAAATGTCCAACTAGTAGTCTGCTAGTATCCTGCTAATATACTGCTAATATTTACATGTTTTTAAAAGATGTTATTTTAAACTGATATATTGCTGGTATACTGCTGGTATTGAGTATAAACTCATGTTATTTTAACAAGCTTTCAACACTGTTAGTTTCTATATGAACTTGATGTGCTTTTCCTACGATTTTAAATGGATATATAAATTATTGGTAAACAAATCAAGCATGAATGAAGATATTTTGTTGAAAAATTATTCAAATTCCAACTTCCTACCAGCTCTATACCATTTTTCTAATTCTCATCTTTACATGTGATTTCACTTGCTTGGTTAGGTTCCACAACAGAAGAAGATGATGATATGATCATGATGGATGAAGAGGAGAATGACATTCACCTTGAAACAGAACTTTGCTCTTATAATCTAACCATTGTACAGCATTCGCAAGATGAACATTCCGTCTTGCAATCTTTGTAGATTAAAAATTATACATATTCATTAGAAACTTATTGTCAATCGCTTCAAAAATCATTATAAATTATGTTTTCTCATTGTCAATATTAGACTACTACCATGTTCTTACCAAAATAAACCTATAAAATACATTGCTTTCATTTTCATTAGATTTGTAGATCTTTAACTATTCAAATCACACAAAATAGCTGCAAAAATTGCTTTCAATTGATTTTTAAATGATAAAAAATTTCTATATACAACAACTATATTCTAGTAAAAGCTCAAACATACATCAAAATTCGATCGATTACATGCTAAAAGTGTTCATTTTGGAAAGGAGCCCTGACTATCAAACAACAGTATGCCAAATCAAGGTAAGGGGGAACACCAACTCGTAAAGCTGCAAACATTTTGAATTAAGAAAAAGTCAGATATACACATGGATCAAAGAAAAAACTATTCAAAAACATAAAACTAGAAAAATACCATATCATTACTAGATACAAGAAATTTACAAAAAAAAGTTAAAAACTAGAGTGATAACAGCTAGATACCAGATAAATACCAGATACTCACTTGTTACATATATAATACCAAATTATTACAAAAAAAAAACTATTCAAAAATATAAAAACTAGAAAAATACCATATCAATACCAGATATTTACAAGAAATTTACAAAAATAAGTTAAAAACTAGAGAGATATCAGCTGGATACCAGATAAATAGAAGATACTCACTTGTAACATATACAATACCAAAATTATTAGCAGAAAAACTATTCAAAAACATAAAAACTAGAAAAATACCATATCACTACCAGAAATTTACAAGAAATTTACAAAAATATGTTAAAACTAGAGAGATACCAGCTAAATACCAGATACTCACTTGTAACATATATAAGAACAAAGTTATAACAAAAATTATAAAAAACAAGAACAATACCAGGTAGATACCAGATGTGTACAACAAATTTACAAAAACAACAACAAATACCAGATTGTAAAATCAAGCAGAATACCATGTAGATACCAGATAGATACAAGAATTATAGAATAAACTTACAAAACAAACACAAATACCAGATAAATACCAGATAGATACCAGATCTATACAAATGACTAAATAGATCCAATTTCAAAAACAGAAAACAAACAAAAGACAATTTGAAAATGAAAAAGTACCTCAAGCATCTCCTCCATTTCTTTTTTATGTACCAGCCTTCGAAGGAGTTGAAGCAGACTTCACTGCCTTCGATTCCTTCTTTGGAACAATAGGGCTTTTCTCCTAGCACAAAACTTTCTTAGTGCCTTAACTATAATGAAAAGGAAAGAAATATTGTGGAAAATGAAAAAAAGGAGAAGACAAACCGTATGTAACAGAGGAGAATCAACAGAAGATCGAAAATGAAATTACATACCGTAGGAAGAAAGAAAATGACCAACACGAGCTGGGATTATATTAGAATTTGAAAACGCAGCAAAACGAAGAGAAATCATACGAAACAAATAGAAAGGAGAAAGCAAGGAAAGCAGTTGATAATGGAGAGAGTGAGAATCAGTTATGGAGGATGTGAATAGGTTAATTAGGAAGTACGTACAGAGAAAAAAAGAGAAAAGGGAGCGTAAAAAAATTTTTGGATTATTTTTGGAACACAAAAGTAATGGATCAAAACTGAGGCGGAAAGTATGTTAGTTTAACAGGGCATTTTTTATAATTTCCCAATAATTTATATGTTACAAAGTTTACTTGTAACATTATTGGTCCGTAAACCGGCTAATAACAACAGCAGAGGGGGGGGGGGTGAATGCGAATACTGGGTAACTTTTAGATTCTTTTGGTTTTATAGTTAACTCAGTATGGTTTTTATATACGTGTTGAGTATGCGTGCTGAGTGTGATATAAAAACTTATAAACTGCTCAGCAAAGTTGGCATAGTTTACCTTCAACCTCTTACTGAGTGAAAATTACTTAGTGCGAGATGGATAACAAGCAAATATAAGAGAGATGAATGAGTAATATACTGATGAAGCTAAATGCTTAGAGTTAGAACGACTACACCTGAGATTTTATCCTGGTTCAGCCTATGCCTAATCCAGTCCCCGGATCCCTCTCCGAGCTTTAATCTACTAGTGGTTCGTTCCTTCAATAGGCGGAGAAGCCTTTATAGCGTATAGGCACAATTACAGAAAGTCCCTCCTTTCTAACTACCACTTTCTCATTTTGGGTACCCTTCCCAAACTGACACTTGGACATAAACAATTACAGAAAGTCCCTCCTTTCAAACTGCCACTTCCTCAGTATGGGTAACCTTCCCAAACTGACACTCAAATCTCAAAAGAGAGTTGCAAACTGAATTCAACTTATAAAATGTTAAATCCTTAGAATGTTATATTTCAAAATGGATTCTCTCTATTACAAATAGATATAGAAATGGTTGTTTGCAGATTGCTTGGTTTTGAATTTCTGGGAAGCTAGAATGTTTTGCAATGACTTTAGCTCTTATGAAATTCAAGGTGATTCACTTGTTCTTTTTTAACGTTTGCTTCAGTCTTCTATTTATACTTTGAGGATCTGCGAAGTAGCCGTTGTAGACATCTCATCTCTGTAGTTCTTTAATATTTCTTCTCTTCACATCTTTCAAATCTTCCTGTTGGAGATAGCTTCTGGGACATTCAAAGACAGAAAAATGAACGTTGAGGCGAGATAAGCTTCCATGGACGAAAGCTATTTTGTCTTCAAGTAATCCAGATTCAGAGAGAGAGATGCGTGCAGAGCAACATTTTATTTGATTAGTTGAATGTTGCTAACATTGATTGACATGCGCAGAGACACCAAGGAATGGGGTTGACAGAGGCGCACTCATCTTGGACTTTTGTGGAAAGATTTCGACAAGTCTTTGTGGAGTGGAACTACTTTTGTCTTATGTAAGCCACTATGAATATTCTATTGTTTGCTGCATAATTTGACCTTAAAAGCAACAAAAGTATATTCTGTTTCTTAACAGAAACCGTTAGTAGTACAGCTGTCAAATAATTCTCAAAGTGTCATAATAAAGTAATGCTTTTAATTAATAAAAGCAGCACTCAGTTCGTGCTGAGTGACTATTGCCTAAACTGCATAGTACTCAGCATAGATTCTACTTAGTAAAGCAGAACTCAGCTTTTCCTATCTAAGCTGTAACTTAATTAATTACTTACAGTAAACTGAGTTGATTTTTCCACAATACTCAAGTCTACTTCATTAATTAAGAGTATACTTAGTACTTAATTAAATTCGCTTACCTATTCGATTTGTTATTTCCAAAACTTCGTAAGTACTGTTAAGTACTGTTTAACTTGGGTTCTACAAACATTTTTATGTTATCATATATTTGATAATAAGTTTTATATTAATTATAGTATATGTAATTAAAACTTTTGATTTATATCTAAAGAAGTTTACACGTGATAATATGAGTGTATTTATTATTCTTATAAATGATTTTAATTAGCTTTAATTTGTGAGTTACGTATTACATTATATTATATTCTTGTAACTCCTATTTTTATTGTGTTTAATAACAAAAGTAAAAGTCATACAGTGAATATGATTATGGTTCAACAAGTATATTTTTCATTATAAATATGACGAGCTATCATGAGTTGAAATAGTACAAAACCAACATAATTTGATGAGAGATTAGTATATTATATATACTTTCTAATTTCCATGTCTCGTATAGTTTTGTGGTTGGTTTCTTTCGAGCGATTGAATTGTTCAATCTTTTTCCCCAAAATGTTGTTTTGTTCTAATTTTCTAGATATGATATTGCATCTCTGTTCCTGTTTTCATTTTCAAATCGAGAGTGAATGAGTTATTTAATCCTGGAAGAAACTACAAGTATCCTTTAAGGACAGTGTCGTTCGACATGACTCAGCTTATCGGTGTTCAAGTTTCTTTAACTTGTTTTTATTACTTGTGTTATATATTTATATACATATTCTATTGATTATGTTTGTTATTTGGTTGAAGGTTGGATTAGAAAATTCCATATAGCGAACTTCTCAATTTGGTTGGCACATCCACATCCGAAAGATGGAAACCGGGATCGAAGATATAATTTTTTTATTTTATAAATTACCATTGTTTTTCCAACAGCATTAACATATTTAAAAAATTGGGGTTTCAAATTTTTTCAGAAAGAAAGAAAAACCTTTTCGAAAACAATTACATCAAATAATAATTAAATATTATCCTTGATAGCCATGCACAAATAATTAATAGTTTATCTTAAGCTCGCACCATTGTACCGACAATATTTTATACATTGCTGCAAACTTTGTGTGACCGAACTTAAAATTGATAATTGTCTGAAATATCGGTCCTTCTGGAATCTATACTAACATTTGATACTTTTGTTAATCTCTGCACCACCTCACCATCTTGAGCTTTCCCTTGCAAGACAACTGTCGGTGTCTGGCACAACTTCTTAGTGAAGTTTCCTAAATGATAAACACTCAAAATCCCAAACAAATCGAATTTCAGCATTAAATTAGTATATCATGACTGTATGATAGTTTGAAAACGATTGACTAGTAATAGCAGTGTATGAATATGAGAATGCAGGAAATATGAACTCACAAAGCTCAGAATGGCATTGGGTTCTGAAAAGGAGAAAGTTAGCACTTTAATCCATACTTAATTAAAGGCATCTGTTGATAACTTTGGCCTTTAATGTCCCGTACAAGCGATGTAAATCACCTTAAAAAGCTTAAACTTTAAAATATTTCCAGTTACATTTCAGATTAACCCTAAGCTTGCCATTTCAGAGATTATTAAAACAATGAAACATATATCCAAGATCATGATATTTTATTTATGAACTATTTAAGAAGTAAAAACAACAAATAAAAACGTATGCCAATTGGTTTTGATTATTAAATAATATTCAGGTGATTTCTATAATTACTATAGTTACTTATTACAATTACATCAAATTTTTAAAACTTGTAAATATTTTAAAAACGGATCTTCATGTTTTACAAACTTGTCATTATCAAATAATGGATAAAGTAATTGAAAACCGTCTAAAACAGTAAAATAATAATCAGAAAAAGAAGATTCATTTCCACCCAAATATAGGAAACTGTGCGTTATTTAAATAGATTTACAAAACATCAAATACTTGTTTTGACTTCTGAGTTAAAAAAAAGCTTGCGTTTAGAAAAACAATTTTCTACTTTTCCATCTATAAAATTCCGACAACCAATAACATTTTTCTTCTTTTCCTTTTAGAAAATTTTGACCACCAGTTTCCATTTTCCGTGAAATTGTTTTTGGAGAACAATGGTTGCTATCCGAAACTGAACAATAACTCGAGTTTCGGTTGATATTACCTTCTCCAGTTAAACAGGATAGTTAGTCAGAAAAAAAAACACCCAAAAAGAGTTCAAGTAATTAGCTAGTAAAGAAAAAGAAGAAAAAATTAACATGAAACAAGCCAATAACCAAACTTATCCGTTTTGAAGGTAGTATATGCTAACATTTAACATGTCCCCAACTGTAACTGTACATGTGATCCTATCAACCCAATACACATGATTATAAACACAAGCCAAATCAACAACTACATCCAAATCAACATTTACATCATTCATTATATTCTTCTTCTACAACTCCTCCCAAGTCAACTCCTAGGTAATTTACTCAAGTGAAATCCCTTTCGAATTTTATTACTAGTGTGTTCAAAACACCAAACGGTTTTCATCATACTATACCCACCGCTGCGCCAGCTAAGCATAAAGTATCAGACTTCACAATAAAATCACAGTCGCTCATCTTGACTTGTTTACTTTATGCTTCCATTTACCCTGCATAAAACAAGATAGAGAAATACGGTCAACTAAGTCCAGAAATGAGTAAACCAAATTCAGGTTGAGAGGCAGTACGATAGGCTCGTCATCTGACAGTTCAGCATCTTGGTCCTCCTCGGAATCTGATCCGTCTTTATTAATATCTAGTTTGTCTGAATGGGACGATGCCTCTTCCACGTCATCTTTTCCTTCAAAACTCGACTTCACTTCATCATCAGATTCATCCGCATGATCTTTGTTGCGTTTTCCTCCAGAAATTGTCGCCTCTTCCTTATCAGTGGAGTGTTCTGCATCTGATTCATTAGTTGAAGAGTGAAAAAACTTAGGTTTATGGCTAAAGGAAATAATGAAATGAAACAAAAAGGACATCCACCTGCTTCTGATTCATTTTCTTTTGATTCCTTGGACGATTCAGGATCTGATACATCAGAAACCTTTTTGTCCTCAACTTCTTTCTGCGTGTTCTTGGAAATTTTCTTTGGACTTCTTTTCGCTTTAGCACTGAAATTGTTTTAGCAGTATGTTAGAGCCATCAGAGACATGCATAGACAGCATCAATGATGAGACGAATTCTACTCACGTATTTTCTGGTTTTTTTCTCTGACGTACACTTCTGCTTTTCTTTGCAGGCGAGCTGTTAAACCATACAAGAAAAGCAAACTTCAAAATTGGTAAAGAAAGCAGACTCTAAAAATGAAATGAAGTTTGCCAACTTTGTATGGTATTCTTCATTAGAGATTAACAACTTACCCTCTAACTGATAGGGGACTCTTCAATTTCTGAAATGATGGAAAGGGGGGAAATCAATGTTGGATGCCTTGTTTGTAACCAAAAATCATTTTTAAGTGATAGGAAGGAAATAAAAAAAGACATACCTTCATCAGTTTGCGACCTTTATCAACAAGCTCCCAACGCTCTTTTTCCAAGCGGATTACTTCAATATCTCCATCATCATATAATATCTACAATAAAGTTACGCAGCATAGGAGGAATAAAAAAGTGCAGAGGGAGAAGGAGAGAGAAAACAGAAAGACAGAGAGAAGCATACCACATTTTTCCTTTTAATAGGATCATAAGATTTAACTGTACCCTCGTAAAACCTGTAAGTTTATACAAACAATGCATTATTATGTTATCATAGCAAAAACTTCTAATTTTTCTTGAAAAACAGGATAGCAAATGCATGAAAAAGTTGTCATTTCTGCAGATTTTTTTAGCACTTTTAAAATCTCAACATGAAAGTAGCTTTGCTTCTGGATTCCACGATATGAAGTTGTAAAAGGGATATGGAAAATGATTCTTGCTAGGAATATACAGTTATATACAAGTATTCAAATATTCCCTAGTCAAGGAAGCTCATACAGTTATATACAAGTATTCAAATATTCCCTAGTCAAGGAAGCTCATGTGCTAAAACATTAGTCATTGGTACCCTATATTACCTGGACTTAGGTATGGATAACAGCTACAAGGTGTGGACCAGAGTGTCTGGTATGGCCTTTTTTAATTTTAGGCTATGGATAAGCTAATACCGTCCTAATTTTGGTCATGGGTACAAGAGTACGGAAATTTTACAAATAAGTAAATTTTAAAAATATATTTATCAAAAATTCTTGAAATCGCATAAAACTGTTGGTCATTGGTACAAATAAAAAATCTTATTTTCAGAAATTTAGTAAATGCTCCATTTAGCAGTACCACTTACTAGTTTGTTGTATAGGTTAATTAAATAGTTTAATTAGATAGAGACCATAGGATAGGATAGGCAGAGGAATGGTTTCCTGCAGTAAACTAAAAGCAAATAATAAGGATGAAAAGTTATTCCTTTGTTTCAAGTTGTAAATCATTACTAGGATAGTAAAGAGAAATCTCCTTCAGCATCTCTCTTCTTCGTGGAAACTCACCAACAGCTGGACTTCTTTTATCTCTTTTTCTTTATTTAACTGTTAATGAGGTGGCTATGTTGCAGAACGAGAAAACTTAGTTCTTCCATGGTTGTGCTAATTCAGTTAGCACTTAGCAGTATATACAAAGTGAGTTAGCCATACTGATAAGCATTCCACCATACCCAACACCGGTGTTCCAGCCAAAATGCCGAATCCGGGTAACATAGACCTTGCCCTCCAAAAATTGTTAAGAACCATGGGACCAATTGAGCTAATCATTATCAGATAAAGAAACTATAAATACAAAAACATATCACGAAAAGCAGCAATCCATATAAATTGTGATCCAAAGCAAGAAATGTTTTACATGGTCTGATAAGCACAGTGGAAATGTAAAAGTAAAAGAAAGATGAGGATTGCTAAATACCGCCCTGATCGGATGTATCCTACTTAATAAAACAATATTGATTGGCGTTTGCTTTTCTGCCAAAATCACTGGACAGGAGTTCAATAGTGGTTTGGACGTTCTTCTTGAACACCCAAGCCACTTTTTCTGTTGTGATGTTTATTTCTTTGTTGCAATAATGGAGAAAAAATATACTCCGGGATGCTCCGTACCTCTTCCGTTCACAGATATTGCAAAAAATATGATGATACTAGAGAGAATTTAGTAATTTTTTTTTCAAAGGCATTTATGTCTTTTCCAGGGCACAAAAAGAAAGCAAGCACAGTAGTCATAGCCTTCAAATTTGAGACTTAAAATAATTAGAAGTCAAGAGAATACTCACTTCTTATCCGTAGGCCACCAAACTTTTACTCTGAAACCAATTAGTTCTTCAATATCAATACCACTTTTCTTTGTCCTACACTGAAATGGGAAAAGATGGCACAATTATATTAGGCAGAAACCTACACAGAATAGAAGGAAAAGCCTGATATATACTTATGGAAAACAGCTTAGATGCAAATTGTGATATATTACAATCAAGAAGTTTGTAAAAATTGTATAATAGGCATACTCGGGAAAATATGACAGAAAAATATTATGTCAAAAAAACTAATAAAAAGGGCCTCTTCTTTTTTCGTATGATAGCATTAAAAACTACAGCTTTAAAAGTTTTGCAGTAAACATTAATTCTTTGCAAGCAAAAGTTGAGTCTTCATTCTTTCCCACTTTATAAGGTCAAAGAGACAGGAAAAAAAAAGCATAACATGCACTGTGCTTGAGAAAAAGATTAACGAGAACATATATTGAAGGTACATAAATTGCCCACTCAAGATAGCATCAACACAATGCAAAAGCAATCTTGGGAAAATTCATAGGAAGCACAGCCATGTACATTGAGATAACTCAGGACTATGCCAATTAATAAGAATGAGAAGATGTTAACCTTGGCCAATCCTGGAACACTTGTTCTTTTACGTTTCTTTGTGCTTTCACTCGAAGACTTCAGATTATTACCCGCATCAATCTTTTTAGAGTTTCCTAATGCCATAGACTGCAACAACACACATAGACATAATTAAACAATTCTAGTATCATTTTTAAGTAGTTATACTCAAGCAAATTGTCCTATATATATACTGACCTCCAGATTTTTGTGTTCTTCAGTTTTATCGTTCTTGTGATCATGAAAAATATCAGACCTTTTCCCTTTACGTTTTTGCGTGAAGCTCGTATCATTTCGGATGCATGATAACAGCAAATCAGAATCACTTCTTCCATCCCTTTGCACTTGGCCAGCATTTTTTCCTTTTGAATCGGGGCTTGAATCGTCCCCTGAAGCACTAAAAGGAGTATTTACATCACTTGAAGACAACCCAGAAGCACTATGAGAAGATATCCGACGTTTAGGCACGGGAACAGATGAGCCATCAGAATGCTTTCTTTTTTTATCCTTCAGATGCTCTAATGCAGGACTAGTATTTTCAATTGGATCATGTTTGAGACCATTGGTTGACTCAAACTTACCAGATAATCCCAGATTATCCAAATTTATTTCCCTACCACTTCCAGCAATTTTGGGTTTAGCTGGTGATGACTTCTTTTTATCCTTTCCACTCTTGGTACCCTGTGATTTTAACCGTTTTATTATTTTCCCAAGAGGCACATCATTTCCCTCTTCATCTTCACTGTCTTTTAGAGCCTCTTCATTGATTACATCTGATTTCATCTGATGCAGCAAAAAATATAAAATAAAAAAATCAACAGATATGCAAGACAAGTTTCACCAAATATATCACAATGTCATTGCATGGATGGAAGCATTCTAAAGGGTTGGGCATACTCTTTCATCAGCCTCCAACTTAAGCGCTTCCAATTGAGTTAATAGTTTCTCATCAGCAAGCCATGTCTTTCTTTCTGTTGCCTATAGAAAAGCACCAGCAGCATGAATACCCAAAGTAATTTGACTAAATATCGGAAAGAAAATTATCTTCAACTACAATAGATATCCAACAAACGAATGAGGCTGAAAACAGAAAATGAAGAAACAAAGAAACCTAGAAGAAATAAAGCATGAAGGCATGGAAACAAAATTGTTAATGCATCAAAATCTAAGGAAAATAACTAATAATTTCCTCAGGAAATCAACAGAGTAAAACTGATGGATCCAAGGCAATTTAGCATACCAGTGAATCATCCTCGTCTTTCTTCTCATATGGTTTATAAAGCATTGAAGGCAGGGAAACCAATAAAGCCAAGCTTTGTAAATCATCTTCCTGTGGTGTTAAATGCTTGATTATTGACAGCCCAAGGTCGGCAATCGCATGCGAATTCTGAGAATCATAAAAAATACAAAATTGGTTTCAACTTTCATTTGTTTCTATTTTTTTTTTTTTTTGTTGATGTTTTTACAGTTATGGTTTTGTTCAAATTTGCATAATTATGTGTAAAATATGAATGAACTACACAACAACCTTTGTCTTTGCAGCATCAACTATATCTTCGGAACATTTAATACTCTGAAAGATCGAACCTACAGCTGATATGCATTCCTTCTCCTTGTTACGAGATTCTGTCTTGATATCTTTGTCTTTATGCACCAGAATAGAAAGAACCAGAAGCAATTGCCTAAAATACAGAATAGAAACAGAGTTATCACCTCTAGCTAGTAAGAAAAAATTCTTAACTACCGGTACCCAGTTATTTTTCTTTATTTTACAAACTATATCATATATCAAAAGATCAATAAACAATATCCAAAATAAAATTCAAAATAAAGCAGCAATTTATATACCGATATATTAGCTCGAATGCTTTAACATCCTTGCATTCATCTACATTGGGACACGAAAGATGAGCAAGGGCATGAACCATATACGGAAGTATGTCTTCTGGATATGCAGCACAGGGATTTGCATCACTCTGCACAGAAAGTTGTCGAGCTTTTGCTTGGTAATGCATTTGAATTATTTCACTAAGGTTATGCTTTTCCTGCCATTCAAATCAAAGTTGAGTTTGCTAAAACAAATAAGAAATTATATCCTCAAAGTAAGCATGATATGGTGCTGTTTAAGTTAACAATTTTGAACGAATCAATTCAAGCATAAATACCTCTTCAAAATCAAGGGGTTCAGTTCCATTTAGGTCAAATAAGAAGGCACATGCATACTTCACATCCAGATGCCTGTGTTTTATGTATTGAAGAACTTTGCTCAGGAACAGTTTCCTAACTTGGGGAAAAGCTATCTACAAGAACCAAGAAGAAACAGCGTGGGAAAAAGAGTGGTTATCACTTATTATCAATTTCATGCATTAAAGAAGTGACCTGATGAAAGATTATAAATTATGTTGGATGACATGTCCATAAACTTCACCTCCGATGTCTTTAAGGTTAGGAAGAAGACATCTGCAGGAATCTTATGATCCCACTGCTTTGACAGGCGAAGAATTGCCTTAGCAGAAGCAAACCTCAAATGAGCCTTGTCAACTAAACTGCAAGGCAATATAATTACACGTGAAATGGCAAACTCATGGAAGAATAACGAAAGACATCACCACATATAAAAGACAATAGCAAACAAAGGAAACTACTATCAAACCTTGATTTTATTTCTTTAGATATTTCTCCAAACAAAAGTACATTCTTGAGGATCTCCAGGAGGCCATCAATACCGGTACGAAGTTGTACATCTTTAACTGGCAAGTAGCTCTTCACCAGTGTTTTGATCCCATATATCTGCAGGCAAGTAGCAGGCATGACTTGGTATAAAACAGGGGACGTCAAGTTACTACTTCAATAATAATATCAACTGAGATTATATTACGGAAATCACAAGTGCAAGGAAGTAATGGTGTTTACTCCATTCAGAAAATCAATATTAGTTTTGCGTTATAATTTCAAAAAGATTTCGAAAGAATACACTCTCCAATAACATACCTTCAATAAGCAAACTTCACTTCTACCATCCCAGTTTGCAATTGTGCTGTCTTCTGTTATCTGCAATAGTCAATAGTGAAGCAAATATAACAAAATTACCTATCATGAAATCAGAAGACGTTGCAGCTGTAGAAGAGGAGGGCATACACTGTTACATCTAAGAATTTCGCTTTTAATGAATTCCTCAATTTCAGTCTCCCTGGTTTCAAAAACTGCTATTGCAGTCTCTGCTATGCATCCCAAAGATTGAAGTACAGCAGGTAAATGCCTTTTCTCCTTCAGAATATCGACAAGCCTCTGCAAATCATGTAAAATAAAAAATTTGAGTACTACTATTATCACATCCATCAGCATTGCCACAAATTCAATATATTTAATTATGATTATAAGCCTCCAATACACAAGGAGAAAATCAAACCTTGTATAGGGATTTGAGGCCATCATCTTTTGTGATTGCTGCTAAGGCATGTATAGCATACTTAGCTTGTCTTCTACTACCTTCTAAGCAGAGCCTCTCCAGTATAAGCTCAATTGAACTGAAAGAAGTAACATTTGGAGTATTAGTATGTACATAAGTATTAAACAAACAGGTAATACTGTAAGGAAATGCACCTTGAAGATGCTAAAAGTTGTTCCCGGATTGTGCCACCAGCCTTTTCCAAAATGTGCAATGCGCCTTCTTTGATTATCTCATTATCATCTTCGAGAAAATTTACTAATTCGTCTACAGTCCCACCAAGTAGCATTGGACTGAAGCGAGCAAGTAGCTGAAATTTTACATGCATTGAGGTGAAAAGTGTTAAGAGAGGAGAAGAAAAGTGATGCTTATAGTATGAGGTTATGGTGGTGCTGCAAGCTCAAGGTAGAGTAGTAAGAATACAGCAACTAAACTGATAAATGGGATTAACAACACACAACTGAGAATTACACTAATTACAAATGGAAAGTGGAAAAAAAGACAGAACAAAGAAAGAACATGCCCAGAGCCCCTTAGGATTGTTAATTAGATTACATAAAACTGTTCATATCCCCATCCACACCAACTTCTCCTTTTATAACCACCCACCCATGCCAACTTCTGCTTTCGTAACCACCTGCCATAATCTATAAATAACTAATATCTCACTACTGCCCATGAACCTAATACTGACCCATTCTTGACATGTTCTGTACCATTGAGCTAACTGTGGAAGTAACAAGACTCAGGTAAATATGTAATATAAAGTAAAATACAGTAAAAGCTCCCAATTTGATGTAAAAAAATCACAACACTCCCTCACAAGGACCATCAAATAACAGGGAACGATAAGCATGAGAGCAGATACTGAACCATTGTATATATATAATTCTGTATAGATGAAATCATGACATGGGAAAGGGGCATGCACTTACCACCAAAATATCCATGCCAGATTGAGTGAATTGTGTATTTCCAGCAGATTTTTGTGCAGCAGCCTCTAACATAATTTCTTTTGCATGCTCGTTGTTGAAAAGCAAATAAGAACACTTCAAAGAGAGATTGCTCAGAAAATCATAAAGTCTATGCTTCTCACCCAGAATTTTAAGTAAATCCTCCTGCGAAAGAACAGAACATTTTGCATTGGGATAAATACCCATCAAAAGAAAATGCAACATGTAAAATATCACCCCATCAGTCAATCAGAAAAGGTTGTCAAAGACCCCTATAGATAGACGGGAAACCGTCATGAACTCATGGCCCTTTCATTTAGTTCTCTACTCATCCCCTAGTTGCAATATTTTTGATGATATTCTCAAGTTACTTATTTGAATTGCTCATCAAATGTTATAAAAACAAAGCCTCGTATCAAGAGAAGTTGTTTCAAATTAGACAGATCTTTGCTTCTTTGGTCTACATTCTATCCTTTGGGAGCTGCTAACACCATTAGAAGATGATGCAACTGAAGCATCTAGGCTGTTGATTGTTGTGGGTCAAAACAACATAAATGCATGGAATGGTCAAAATGCCTAATTTCCCTCATCCTATGTGTTTGATAAGCATATTTGGATGCAACTTTTAGCATTAAAACCAGCAAATTTGGAAATAAAAATTAAAGGTTCCAACAATGGAGATGATATGTTGAAAATACTGCATGAACGCATATAAGTACAAGTATAATCCCCAATAATATTAATAGACCATTCCAATTCTCACACCCAAATATAGAAACTTGAAATCAATTTTCTGAATTCAAAAACCTAACTATACAAATAGCCATTGTTAAGACTTAAGAATTACCCGATTAGCACATGTTTGGTTAAAACCAGTTCTTGCATCAAGCAGATTTGTTAAAATATTCCAGATATTTGAGTCTTTCAGTTGATCAAGTATCAGAAAGTTCTGCTCAGCCTTGGTAGGCTCAGCAAATGACCGGGCCATGACCCGGAAACACAACATAACATTTTTTTGGATCTCTGAAGCATCTCCCTCCTGCATCCAGTAAGTGAAAAAACTATCATACATTTAACTCAATCAAGTAGCCTTCATTGAATAATCAATCTCCGCAATTTCCGAACCTGATGCATCTGCCTGAGTGACAGATACTTCTGCATCTCTTGTTGTAACCTGCAATCCAAGAGGAAATCCCCTGAAAATGAGTATAGAATCTCCATCAAATACATAAATCTGAAAGACGGGAGGACAATCGAATCTCAGGTGCAGTTTCAGAACATACCTTTGTTTCTGCTCCAATAATTTTTCAAGAGCTTTCACCTCCACTTTGTCAAGTACAGAGAATAATCTGACCCAATGTTTAACTCTATCTTTGACTGAGAACTCAGTTGGGAAGATAGATCCACAAAGAACAGCTTCGATTGTATCTGATCTGCAGAACAAAATAGAAAGTAAAAATATGATGGACTAGTATTCTGGGTAGACTGTCAATGATTTAATTGATTATTCAACCATATGAAGAAGCATTCTTCTTATGCAATGAAATGGGAAACCTAGGTGATTACCTAAAATCTTTGTCATAAAAGCATCTCAAAATCTTCCCAGGAATCCAATCATATTCACCAAGACTGATTGAGCCATCAAGTGATTTGAAACAATAGACTCTAAATATCTCTCCCAGTCTCTCCATGGTGTATCTTTTAACAAGTAGCTGTAAAACACAAGACGGTAGACATTTGAGAACAGTAACTTAGCTGGCAAACAATTACTATACAATTCGTGGTGACATCTTTAAAGGAATAAGAATATATACAGATTTGTCTCGCAGACGCTCCACAACTAATTTTATAGTCTCAATAGGGATGCAGTTCAGAGCATGACATGCAAAATCACAGATCACGTCAACAACTTGTTTTCGAACATTCTCATCGTAGTCCAATAGTCGGTCACAGAGAGCAGCTGGAAAAAGTGAGCAAGATAAATTTAAAAATAGGCAAATTCTAAGTACTTAATTCAGAAAAATCATGCAGCACACTTACAGATGATTTGGGAAGCCTCAGCTCTGGAAGGATCTGATAACAGGCAGCTTTTTACATGTTTCAGGACAGACATTCGAACCTCTACTGCTTTGTCAGACAACCTTTTCAAAAACTCTGAAAACATTGGTTGAAAGGATTCGACAACAGAGCCTGGCAAAGCAAACAGATCTCCAACCAATCCCACAGCTTTTAAACGAATGTCCAACTGATCAGTCTGCAAACATCAAAACCTATTCGTGATAAAATAATAGTGCACTCGAAAGACTTCCAATTACATAAACCTTTACAATAAAAATCATATTCAAATTAAATTAAGCTCCGGAATAGTCTAGATTATGTATGCAAATTATATTATTATCTTCAAACAAAATGTCAAAGAAAAATATAAAATATTACTGCATATGTTAGAATTATAAATGTACACAATGAAAACATATTTAGGCAAGCAGAATTTAGCATTAGAGAATTTAAGAATCAACAGCATTACATAACAGAAAACCCAAATATACGTAGGGCACTGAATCAGTGATTACCAAAAGTTCCCCTGTAAGGTATGGAACAACTCCTGATAATATCTGAGGTGCACAGCGGTAAACATCATAAATGACTTCGTGATAGTCAATCTCACTATTCTCCGAACTGTTATCTCCTGACATTGTTGATACAAGGAACAGTCTTATTCCGGGTTCAAGTTTTCCAGCACATTGCCCAATCACATTCATAGCAAGTCTCCTTGCAGCTGAAGAAACATTCTGGAATTGCAGGATTTAAAAAACGATTAAACTTCATAAGCAATACAATGGCATCAGAGGAAATGCAGACGGTAAACACTAAGCACAGCAAACCTTTCCAGAAAGAGACAGAAAGATAAATAGAAATTAGATAGAATGCTTACATTACTATTTCGACCTAATACAGAAAGTATGATAAACAAAAGATCCTCCCGGACATCCTCACTTTCTTCTATGAGAACAGCCATAATTGTTTGCATTGATGATAATACATTTTGTTGATGGTCATCGCTGTAAAAGTGAAATTTTTCACATCAACATTTAAAGTGGAAAATAAAATTCTCATATGAAGACCATAACTGCATAAGTCTGAAACAATGTGGATGCTATAAGCCCTCAAAAATATGAAAAGGAAAAAGTTGAAACCATCATTACAGGAAAATTTATCTTCTCATGTTTTAAATGTAGATAAGCACGTCAACAAAAATATCCTACATGGAGCAACACTTATCACAAGATCATTTACTTGCATCTAACAGTGTGTGTTCCTGAATAAAAAGAGAGCTGAATCTGAATCCTATTTGCATTTTCAATCCTCAGAAATAGATATTTTTGTTATTTACAATAAAAAAACATAAAATAATTTCTATAGTACATTAAATTAACTTCAAATCAATTTAAATATCCTAGTTCTATTGACCAAAACTAAAATACAATAGAAAAACAAGATGTATAAAGAAAACTGAATACCAGCAGAAATTATACCATTTGTTTATTAACTTATTATAACACAGCTCTGTAGGGGCTCATTGTCCAGGTTCACAAGCCAAGCTCAAGTTTACTTGTTAAGGTTTTATATTGAAATTAATCAGTTGAATGCTGGTTACATCAAATTTATGAGCCAGACCATGGTTAAACTCATTAATTATTAGACTAAATCCACATTTATATATTTGCAGTATGTTAGAAATTTCTAATTCAAAACTATAAAATGAATTCCTGTTTCCATTTCTATGCATTAATGATGTTTGCAAAAAGTTCCACACTTGTCATGCATAATTTTATTAAAAAGGACAAATCGAAGTAGTATATTTAACAGTTCCAAGGAAAACATTAACTTTTCAAGACTGCTCTCATGACTGGATTTGACTCACTTAGCAGATGAACCGAATATCAACCAAGACTTAATTAGAACTTTTACATGTGAAAAAAGCTAAACATGCTAATCCTCACCAATTACATAGCCTTAAGGTTAACAGCTTGGAAATTTTGGCAAGAAAATCAATCACCTTGACCTTGGCATGTCAATACAGAAGATACGTGAAAATAAAAATAGAAAACCGGGTATTAAATACTCTACATTTATAACCGTAGAGTCTGTCCCAAATACAAGTATGAAATAGAACACACCTTGCAACAGTAAAAAATGTACTGAACATTTTATTGATGAGACCATCACATTCTAGATCCAACATCACAACACATGACCTATATTTCGCAAGAGTCTCCAATATAACAACTCTCCTTCCAAATGATGGACCACCAGTATCACTTAACCCGCTAAAAGTGCCCACAATCAAGTGAAAAATTTCCTGCGAATAGGTAAATCCAATAAAATAAAAAGCAAATTACGCGAGCTATTGGACTACAGTTAATTTGATTAGTTAAGAGGGCCTAATAATAGGTGTGCACCTTTAAAATATCGTCACTGTACGGGGCTTCAGGTGCAGTAATGCGAGTTATCTCACAAATACATGTCGCAATGAGAAGCTTAACATCCTTATCTTGATGCTTCAGCAATTCTGGCTTCACAATTGCTTCTTGAAAAGGCTTCATTGACTCTAGAACTGTCGCAGATGGCGACTGATCTATGTCGCAGAGACATTTGGAACCTTGCTGCAGGCAATGAAATATTCTAATATCACTTGTCAAGTAATCAAGCATAAATCACAATTTTGCACATCTATAATGGAAATACAAAGACAAACATCAAAGGTGATGCAACTTTCATTAATGTTAGTTCTTTGACGGCAGGTTAAAATAAGATGTGTTGATGTAATAAAGAAGTTGAAAAATCATGAGAAATGAGAAATATAATAATGATAATTGCATAGCAAAAAAAGATAGCAGAGGGCAGTGGCATTTCTATTTTAAGTGATGGAATGAAGTAGCAAAAAAGCAAGCCAATTGAGTTCAACCAAGAATGCAGATTTATTGAAGTGCTAAACAAAAATCTCTTTTTCTGAGTGATGATAGTTGGTTGGTTGGTTGAAATATTATTGTTCATACTTAGAGCTCTAACTGGTAGAAATTTTATGGAATTTCAATGTTTGATTAATTATTTCTATTTTCTGGAAAGATTTATTTATCATCCAAATCAGTATAAAACCTTCTACATAACATTTTTGATTGAGGTGCTCGCCTCAGTCTTTGCCTGAGGCGCTCACCTACGTGTAGGTGAGCGCCTCTTTGAAGGTGTGGTGCCCTGACGCTGGTGAGGCGCTCTGGCATCACCTCGCTATCGTTTAATAACACTGTCATTACTGTCCAACGCTAATTCTTCTCCACAAGCAATTTAACGTAACACATCAGAGTTGAAGATTCATCCAAAACTATTACAAAATTCACCTGACTAGGGTTTTGCCTATCCTTCAAATGCTACAAACATCACACATCATATAGCCGCTAATAAAACCCTAATCCCACAAAATTGGTCAAACCTATGCACCCTCTAAAAGAGACAAGCCAAGCAGAACCCCTCTTATGCCTAAAAAAGATTTCAAACTCGAGCACAAGAAAAATCCCATTCTCCGGAAACACCAAAAGGGAAACGAAAGAATTAAACAAAAATATCATTCTTGGAAGGTCAAGTTAAAACGAACGAACCCTAAGCAAGTGAATAAGTAACCATAGACTGTAGCTAATACAATTCAACGTAAATAAAAATACTTTACACTCTGGTGCAATTCGTTTCAAAAGCTACGTAGCAAAAAACTATAAGCAGAAAGCCGAACTAAGAAGTCCACTTACCCCTAATTGACAGAGAAGTTGACAAAATCAAAACAAATAGCAACGAATTCGGAAAAATGCGTACCTTGAGAAGCTTAATAAGAGCATCTTTGGTAGAAGGAGGTGTGTGGAGCTTGGATCCCACCTCCTTGAGCTGCTCTTCAAGCTTGAGAGCCATTGAAAAACTTGGTATTTCCTTGGTTGGTTCAATCTAACGCATCGATTATTCTCCCTCCCTGCACTTCAAAATCGAATTTGGGTTTTTTTTTTTTTTTTTTTTTTTGTGAGCTTACAAATGTAAACAGTACAAGTCACAAGGGAGATTGATTGGGCTTTCGACTTTCTAACAGCGACGACGCCAAATGGACGCCAAATGCATCTCAAATTCAATTTTACTCTCACATTTACAAGGGATCATGGATAATAGATTAAAAATGAACGTTCAAGAATTTGTAATAGAAATATTAACTGGATTATATAACATAGAAGATCTAAGAAATTTATTAATTGAAGTATTACCTAATGAAAATGTTAATCAAAGAAGTTTTAAAACTGGATATCTATGTTATAAAATACAACAATATAAAAAAATAATTTAAAATGAATATAAGTATAGAAAAATTTGCACGTCATTTAAGCATGATAGAATATACAAATGAAAGATTTCATCAAAATCTAAACTGGATGATAGAAGAATTAGATGATTATTTAACTACTATACACCAAGTAGAAATACCCGAAATAATAGAAATCATAAATGAAGATTCAAGATTTCAAGGTCTGATTGAAGAAATAACAAATAAAATAAAAGTATTTGAAAAAATAAGAGACGCTTTAAAAAGTATAATAGAAAGAAATTAAAATGGAAAACTTAAAAGAATGTCTTGAATATATAGCAAATAAGTCATTAATCTATAATAGAGATATTAATCACCATATTATAAGTTGTAAAAATGTTATACAAATAATAAGAATAAAACATAAAGAATTAAAGGAAATACATGAAGAATTAAATTTAAGAGAAAAATACCCTAAACAATTGATAGAAAAAGTCTCATTATTAGAAAAAGAAATAAAAGAACTTTAAACATTCATCAAGAAATAATTAAAGAAAGTTACAATATAATTAATGAATTAATAAATAAAAAGGAAAGATAACATGTCATATGAAAAGAATATGTCACAATATAAAAAATAACATGTGATCTAAAGATAAAACATCATAATATGGATGAAATGTCATCAAATACTAAAATTCATTACCAATTAGATACTTATGAAGGAGGTACTAGCCAAACACTATGTTTTAAACCGGATATATATCATAAAATACGAGAAGAAAAAGAAGAATTATCAATAAATAAGATATTTAAGACTAAATGGTTTGAAAGAAATAAAGAAACAAGATACGTAGCTCATAAGCATGAAAATACTGTAGACATAACTTCAGTAAATGGAAAAGCTAGAATTAATCTAATAATTGATGAAATAATAAAGCGAGAATGATCAAAACTATCAGTAAAAGAATCCAAAAAATATAAGAATATTTATTTTGGAGGAATAGAATTTACTATAAAAGCATATTTTTAGAAAAATATAAATACACCGATACAAATTTATATTGTGGATGATAGAATATTAGATAATTTACAAGATGCTTTAATGTCAATAATAAGAGGGAATTATATTTATCAAAAACTTAAATTTACAGTTCAACCCGATTTTAGTATCTCATTACAAGACAAATATAAAAATTTAGCATTAACTTTGTATTATAAATTGGAAGGTATAAATATGCCGCCAGGAAGCAAAGTCATAAGCATAGAAACAAAAATGATATATGCATTAACTGGAAATCATCATATAAGAAAGCAATATGAAATGAATATATTAGTACCAAGATTATATCAAGAAATCTTAGAACCACTACAACATAAAGAATATTCTCAAATAAATATCTATATGGATTTTACTTCCAGACAAAATAAACCCATTGAAAAATTAATACCAAAAATAGAAAATGCCAGATTAAGTTTTAAAAAGGAAATAATAAATATTCCCAGACCATTAATTACATCTGACGATAAATTAAGAATAAAAGTAGTACTATTTGATGGAATATTAGCTAATGATTGTATAGCTGAAATAGATAAACAGTCAAAAAGTCTAATACATATTGATAAAATAAATAAATCAAACTACAAACTAATAGAACCTCAAACTTATATATGTCCTAATAGTACTAGGGAAATTATAATAACTAAAGTAACACTAGTAAGATTTAAAATACAAGATTTTGAATATAATATGTTAATGGATGTAACTGAATATATTGGTAACTATGATTTAATATTAGGATATGAGTTTTTAGAAAAAATAGATCATGAATTTAATCATAATGGTATAAATATAAAGGATCAAGGTGAAGTAAGACTTACAACTAAAATATGAATCTAGAACAACAAGTAAGAAATAAAGAAAAAGAACTAAAATTCATTTAAACTTTTGTTAAAAACCACAATTATTGAGTCCCAAATAAAATATTTACAATTGGTAGAAGAACAAGAAAAATTAGAAAATGAAATTCAACAACTAAGAAAGCAAAAAGACATTACAACTAAAAATGGGTAAAAATTGAACAAGGATGGATGAAAAAAAATATACAGTGAAAAATAAATAGATGGAAAATGATTCAAAAAGAATAGAAGAAATATGAACCGAAATTATAGTAAGAGAACAATTAAAATCCATTGCAAAAGCAACAGCTGAATTACAAAACATATTAAAGGAACATGAAACCCATCTACAACATGTCATAAAACAAGAAATTATAAATCAATGGAATACATATGAAATACCCACATTTAAAATAATTTTAGAAAAATTAAATTTTCTACTAACAAAAATAGATAAAGGAAAACTATTAATGCAAGAAATTCCAGAAGAAAATTCCGGAACTCAAAAAGAAGAATTAGTATCAAAAGAAGAAGTAGAAATAAGGTTTAATTATAAATATGGATTTCAATTTAAAAAACAAGAAGAACCTACGACTTTATGGAAGATGAAGAAATGAATACTCAAATTGAAGAGTTAAAAAATTTATTATCAAATTTAAATATACATGATAATTTTAAAATAGAAAAAGATGATGAAACAAATGAAATAATATTTAAAGAATCTGATGTAGATAGTGATTTCGAAACAAAACCTATTAAGCAAGAAGAAGCAGAACCTAGCCATAGATATCAAAATAATAATAAATATATGTCACCCACAAATAATATTAGAAACATAGGTAGAAAATAGGGATATACATATTATAATAATAAGTTCAAAAGAATACCAGACCCATATAAACCAAAAATAAAACATATAAATAATGACTTAATATTAGATTTAGACTGTGTAGAAAATGGTGAAGAAATATTACAAAATTGGATAGTAAGACATACTTTTGAAATAACCATTAATGAATCATTAGAACATCTAAATATAGAAAGTACATATTATTATTTACTATTCCACACTGTTGGTTGGAGATGTATATAATTTCCACAATTAACAAGCAATTCCATTAGAAAATAATAAACATCCCATGGAATATGTTAAATATATAGGAAATGAAATTAATAGGAATATGTTAAATATATAGGAAATGAAATTAATATGGAATTTTTTGGAAAACACAATGATGTACCAGCTAGTAATGAAAATGAATAATTTGTAGCAAAATACATCTGATATTATATTCAATTATGCAACATATGTGAATTTGAAGAATTCGTATGCCAATTTACAAAATATTATAATAAATTAGAACTAATAGATAAAAAAAACAATTTTAGAATTATTCATTAATAAGTTACCATGGCCAATAAAAGAAGAAGTAAATAAAAGGTTTCAAAGTCAAGTACATATAAATAGACCAGAAACATTAGGATCAATAATTCAAGTAACAAATAAATATTACAAAATTGGATAGCAAGACATAGTTTTGAAATAACCATTAATGAATCATTAGAACATCTAAACATAGAAAGTACACATTATTATTTACTATTCCACATTGTTGGAGATGTATATAATTTCCACAATTAACAAGCAATTCCATTAGAAAATAATAAACATCCCATGGAATATGTTAAATATATAGGAAATAAAATTAATATGGAATTTTTTGGAAAACACAATGATGTACCAGCTAGTAATGAAAATGAAACATTTGTAGCAAAATACATCTTATATTATATTCAATTATGTATCATATGTGAATTTGAAGAATTCGTATGCCAATTTACAAAATATTATAATAAATTAGAACTAATAGATAAAAAAATTAATTTTAGAATTATTCATTAATAAGTTACCATGGCCAATAAATGAAGAAGTAAATAAAAGGTTTCAAAGTCAAGTACATATAAATAGATCAGAAACATTAGGATCAATAATTCAAGTAATAAAGAAATATTACAAAATTGGACAGTAAGACATAGTTTTGAAATAACCATTAATGAATCATTGGAACATCTAAACATAGAAAGTACACATTATTATTTACTATTCCACTCTATTGGAGATGTATATAATTTCCACAATTAACATGCAATTCCATTAGAAAATAATAAACATCCCATGGAATATGTTAAATATATAGGAAATGAAATTAATATGGAATTTTTTGGAAAACACAATGATGTACCAGCTAGTAATGAAAATGAACAATTTGTAGCAAAATACATCTTATATTATATTCAATTATGTAACATATGTGAATTTGAAGAATTCGTATGCCAATTTACAAAATATTATAATAAATTAGAACTAATAGATAATAAAACAATTTTAGAATTATTCATTAATAAGTTTCCATGGCCAATAAATGAAGAAGTAAATAAAAGGTTTCAAAGTCAAGTACATATAAATAGACCAGAAACATTAGGGTCAATAATTCAAGTAACAAAAGAATATATAATGGAAAAATGTACTGAATCAGAAAAAAATAAAATATTAGAAAATCAGTATAGAATTAATTGTTGTCAAAAATTTTCAGAAGTCCCACAAAAATTTGGATGATGTAACCTTTCAAGGGGGGGGGGGGGAGAACACACTATAAAAGAAAATTTCAACCTTCTAAGTATTATAAACCGTACAAATACAAACAGAAAAACTATAGACCAGTACCTAAAAAATATTACAATCCCAAGAAAAATTTAAGATACTTTAAAAAGAAAAATTATAATAATAAACAAAAATATTGCCCTGAAAGAAAAAGAATTGTAAATGCTGACTATGTCAAAAAGAGAGACATTATGCAAATGAATGCCCTAAAAAGAATAAAAAGAAAGAAAAAATAAAATTAATATACTAGATAGAATAAATAAATTTAGAACCAATTGAATCAGATATTGATAATAATGATGAATTATATTATTTACAATCTACTGATGAAGAATCAGAAGAATCAGAATTATGTAGCGATTCATATGAATCCTAATAGTACTTATATTAAAATAATAATAGGCACTAAACCAGTATTAGCATATATATAGATACAGGAGCATCTTTATGCATAGCATCAAAAAATTTTGAACCTAAGAACCTTTGGAAAAAAGTTAATAAACCAATAAAAGTAAGAATAGCAGACCAAATTCAATTAGAATTAAAAGAAAGAGTAAAAGAGATTACTATTCTTATTTGTGGAAAGAATTTTATAGTACAAAATTTATATCATTTTGAAACAGGCATCCCAGTAATTCTAGGTAATAATTTTTTAAGATTATATCATCCATTTTGTCAATATTTATTTCATATAGAATTAACTTGTCCAAAGTTAAAAGATTAAAATAAACAAATAGCAACAATTCTCTAAGAAAAAACCAAGTTAGAAACCATAAAAGAAAAATTAAAAATAATTATTTATAAACTAGAAGAAGAGTTAGAAAAAGAATTAGAGAACGAAATAAATAAAAAATTAGAAAAAAGATTTACAGATGATTTATTAGGAATAATAAATACAAATGATGCATTAATAGAAATTAAGTTAAAAGACCCTAATGTTGAAATAAAATGTCCTAATATTATGCCATATACTAAAAGAGACGTAGAAGAATTTGAAAAAGATATAGAAGAATTACTTAAAAAAGGAGTAATAAGACCTAGTAATAGTCCACATAGTGCACTCGCCTTTTACGTAGAAAATCATGCTGAAGAAAAACAGGGTAAACAAAGAATAGTTATTAACTATAAAAAAATGAATGAAGCAACTATTGGAACACCTAAAAGATTATCAAGAAAATATTATATTATGAATAAATTACAAGGAAAAAATTGGTTCTCAACATTAGATGTAAAATCAGCCTGTTGGCAATTAAGGTTACATGAAAATACCAAACCATTAACAGCTTTTACTTTTTCACCCAATAACCATTATGAATACAATAGTTTACCATTAGGATTAAAACAAGCACTAGGAATATTTCAAGAATTTATGACCCGACAATTAAAAGTTTTAGAAGATATTTGTTCAGTATATATTGAATATATTATAATATTCACAGTAGGATCGAAAAATGATCATTTAAATTCAGTAATAAAAGTAATAGATAGATGTAGAGAAAAAGGAATAATCTTACCTAGACCAAAAGCCATAATTTCAAAAAAGGAAAATGATTTTCCTGGATTGCAATATCAAATGGAGAATTAAAATTACAACCTCACATCGTAGAAAACTTAAATTAGTTTCCAGACCAAACAAATGATAAAAAACAATTACAAAGATTTTTTGATAATCTTAATTACATCAGTGATCAAGGGTTTTTAAGAAATCTAGCCCAATTAAGAAGAGAATTACAGAAGAAATTATCTGACAAAATATAATGGTCATGGACCACTAAAGATACAGAAAATGTAATAACCTTAAAAAAGAGTTGTCAAAATTTGCCATCTCTATTTAACCCAAAAGAAAAAGATTTATTAATCATCTCTACTGATGCTAGTGGAGAATACTGGGCAGCGGTGATGACAGCCCTACCCTTCGAAATCTTACAAACATATAAAAAAGAAAAAGGCAAAGAATTAATAAAAGAATCAATATCTACTCACACTGCTTTATTTAAAACAAAGAAAATTGTATCACTAGAAAAAATAACAAAATATATATTCGGTACACTCATAGATGCTAAAAAAAGATATACCACTCATGAAAAAGAAACACTTGCCCTATTAAACACTTTAAGAAAATGAAAAATAGAATTATTTCCAAAAACCATTCATTGTTAAAACTGATAGTAAATATGTTACTACATTTATTCGTAATAAAATTTATACTCATTATAATCAAGGAAGGTTAATTCGCTGGCAATTAGACTTATCTTATTATGAATTTCAAGTTATATTAATAAAGTCTGAAGTAAACTACAGAGCAGACACTTTGACCAGAGAATGGAGTCAGCAATAGCCGTCATCTCTAACCAGTTAAAACAGAAAAATAATCAACTGGAGCAAATATTATCAAATGTATAAAAGATCAAGGTAGAAATAAAAGAGCTCGAATCTACTTTAGCACTGATCAAAGGAGTATCCAATTCAGATACTGGAAACACTCATACTGATCTAGTAAATGAAGCTTCAACATTTAAAGAATGTATCACTCAATCCAAATCATCAAATAACTCTGTATTAATTACTCCAGCTGACATAACTGCTGGATCATCGCAGCTAGTCAGAAATACTAATAAAGCCTATTATGTGATCCATAATGGGTTTAATCGAGGTATTTATGACGAATGGGTAAAAGCAGCATTATTCATTCAAGGAAAGCCAGGCATTATCCATAAAAAATATGCATCCTTGGAAGCAGCAAAAGCAGCTTTAGAGGAAACTAGTACTATTCACTGAACCTATAAGAAAAAATAAATTCTAGTAAATAACCTGATACAAAAACTGTATTTGGACGAATTCCAATAATATCCCAAATTAAAATAGCATAAAAAATAAAGGAAATGATGGGAACTTCATTATCCAAAAATTATAAATGGTCCCAACTAATCCAAAATTTTGAAGAAGCAGATAGAAATAAAAATATGTATCCCGCAACAAAATGCCAAATGAAAACAAAAATGGTAGTATTACCCGAAGCTGACTCTTTCAATACCTATGAATTAGCCACTCATGGATTATTAGATACCATGTACCTAAATAATTTAGAAATATTTTCCAAATAAATTTAAAAAAGCAGTAACGCAATATTTCAAGAAATACGCAAAGGAAAGGATGATTTTCCTAAGATTTTTCAGTAGCATTCCTATATTCTTAGAAGAAGGAAAGGAGCTTACACCATCTTATGCATACATTCAAATGGGAATAGCTAATGGATTTTATCCAGAAATTGAAACAACAAAAATACCTGCAACAATCGAAGAAAGACAAGCATGGAATCAAACACTTTTTTCTGGAATATTACGACAGTTTCAAAATTTATCAGGATTCATAAGGATTAACTACAAGTCAGATTATTGGATAGTAATAACTAATTCCAAAAAAGCGGTCCCCATGGAACCTGATATGCAAAAAATACTGTATGATTATGAAAACCAATTCCTGACATTAAACATTCTCCACCTAGACAAGCAAACAAAAATTTTCCTCTGCCAGAAAATTCAGCATTATGTAGGACATGCATGTGATGTCTGTGGAATACAAGAAGGATCAACCAGTGGATCTGATGAGGCCACGTCACCAGTATCGATAGTGGATTAAAAATGTATAATAATTACAGACAAAGGATCCTTATCGGATAAGGATTCTTATCTCTTGTAAAAAAGTGTGTGTGTTTTTAACTGGTATTTGCCAGTTTCTTTCTTTTTACTTGCTTAGTATGTAAGTTTGAGTGCTATAAAAGGGAGTGAAGACCCTTTGTTCTTCACACATGTTTAGAATGGAATAAAACCATAGTGTTTTATAAAACCTTTGAGTGATAACTCTTGAGAGGTTTTCCATAGAAAAAATTCTAGAATCCAATCGAAAATACTTAAAACACCGTTGTCATCAAGCAATACGAAAGGCGTTCCCTCGCCATAATCAAGGAGCGCTCAGGTATACTTAAATTCTATAATGCTCAAATATCCATTGTTTAATATTCATTAATCATATTGTTCATATTACTGGTATTATTTATCTATTATGAATTCTTATTAACTATTAGTTATCAATTTTAACTCTCGGTTTTATAAATTTATTTCTTAATTAAAAATTTGGAAATCCCGATCTCTATCTGATTTTCCTATAAATAGTCGGACATTTTTGGATTGAAGGGGGCTCGAAATTTCAGAAAAAAAATCTGATTTTCACTGACAAATACTATAAACAATAATTTTTCATTTCTTCTAATATTTTCTTGGATTCCTTGGATCCCAAATTTCTTCATCTTAAAATCAAATTTCTTCTTAAATCCTCAGATATTCTTGGGTCTAAAATAAATTTGAAACCCGATTCTGATTATCTTTTTGGTTAAATAAACATTTATTTTCCAATTAAATCATAACCAAACCAAAACGAATGAGGAACGCTCTCGGGGATCGAACAGATACGTCGAAGTGGATTCATACCGAAAGGGTAAGCCTCCGAGTTCTTAGAATTGCGGATTCCGTGCTTTCATCCGCTTAATCTCTTTCTGATTTTTATTTGTGGACCTAGGAATTATTTTTATTCCTTATTATTGTAAATGTTGTAATTCTCTTCTTCATCTTTTATTTCTTTTAAATTTTTATGTTAGAATACCCCAACGAAGGGAATTAAAATTATTCCTGGACAATAGACCTCACCTTATGCCATGTGTTCATTTTCACTAATAAAATTGATCAACATACGTGTAAATAAAAATGAACTATTTTTATTTAAAATACCAACTTTAATCATCGATGTTTTAATTAGGCCAGACGGGCCTCGCTAAAATCAAATCGAACATACGTGTAATATCTCATGCTAACCTTTGTAGGTGCAGATTAGATGTATGCCTAGGATTTTGTAATCTTTACTTTTCCACATTTACTTACTATTTTGTGGATGTGTTTAATGCTTTTTCTATACATGAATCATGCACACAAACTCCAAAAAATGACCTAAGTGCGAATATATTTAGCTAAGAAAATATGATTTTCTGTAGATGTAATATAACATGATCACTTAAGAAATAAGCAACTTATCTCGAACTTGAATCTCTGTGTCTTAGTGGGCCATCCCCCGGACGTTATGCCTCACAAGACTCTAAACCCTGGAAAGAGCTAATCCAGGTGGTGACTCCACACTAAGAGACAGTGGATTTGGGTTTGAACCGATCTAAAAATATTTTCACTTTCTCTTCCAAACCTTTCTAGGTCCCCGACCCGGTGCACTTTTCAAACACCTCGGTGGACCACGCCTCTCATCTCCGCGCGCTCTCGGCCCACCGCTCCGTGTCGTCCGCTCACAGTGGCGACTCTGCTGGGGATTTTTTTCTAAAAACTTGTTTTTTTCAAAGATTTTAGATTTTGGATAAGTGCCTAAAATTATTGATCATATTATTCTGTTTTCTCTTAATTATGACTTATTCATAATTTCGCATTGCAATAGAAGGGATTAGCCCATAAGTCTAAGGTACCCCTATTACCACGAAGCTTTCTCTTGTACTAATCTACCTCTCTGGGAAAAGATATTACTTGAGCTAGTGGAGCACTTGTTGCCATATCGCATATACCTCCCTCAACCCATTTGGGGAGAGGCTTGGAGTGTATTTTAGTTCAACAAGAACCTTCTACATCAACAATCCATTTACAAACCTCATGTAAACAGGCCATAAGCATTTTCCCTAGGGTGTTACCTAACAAACGACCATGCATTATATTTTCTTGCAGGTACACTCCTTAATATCTTCATGGTATTAAGATGAACCAAACTTAGGATATAGACTAGCCAAAAACCCTACACATGGGAGGTTTATGATTGGAAGTTTGGACGTTGCATGCTATGTGCTATGTGTATATTGCTTTCAAATTATCACTGAACAAATGTCATACTAACCACTAATTTTTGCGTAGACACTTAAACACGCTCATGATATTAAATGTACATATCATGATACCAAACCAATATCACATACACTTAGGCACAGTTGACACTATAGATCGTGTCACCCTAGGATAACATAAACCACCTAGGGACATCATTTACTTTTTTTTAGTGAGATGTCCACTTGACATCCTGCTATTAGCATGCACATGGCAAACATACCTTCCTCTTACTACGTGATGTCTACTTGACATCGACAATCAACCCACAAGAGGCAATAACACATCCCACATGTTACTTATGAGATGTTCACTCGACATCCAACTCATAGCCCTTCCAGGGTAGTTATACACATCAAAAGCCCAAACGGGGCAAATACCGACCCAAAACCATTTTTTCCAACATTAAAGGATATCCCAGTTAATGTCCTAAGCCCACACGAGGTGAACTTACTTCAAAAGTCTTACCTTACCAAATCTTCGAGGGTATACGCTCCATACCTGAATCATTCAACCACACGAGGCAATAATTCTCGTATCACCATATACCCTCAAATAGTGATGACCACATAGGTATCCAAAAACTCCACCCTAATTGGGTAAAAATAGCCAAATCATTCATTAGATAGCTACATACAGTAGTTGTTTTTGTTCTATTAGGGTATGCCGCACTACTTACCCAAAATCAATTTGACCTCCTCATTCCATGAGACCTAGTTATAGTACAAAACCTCAAACCATTGACCTATTACCACACAGGCAGCTTGGTCACCTCACTTACACCACTCATATTACGATGTCACACAGACATTGTACAAATCTCAAATCCAACCCCCTATGTTGGATTTTCATTTCCACATGTTTTCATTTTTACCTAACTACTAACCTGTTTGTTTCAAATGGATTAACATACATGTTATTTCACATCATAGCATGCTAACCCCTTTGTGAATAGAGCCATAACATTAAAAATCTCACGCATTTTTTGCATCATGAATTGTATCACGCACAGTCTAATCATCTACTTTTATATTTTAGCTTGGAAAAGACCTGCTCATCTCTTGGTCCGAGTTTCTTCGATCGTGGCCAGTTTGGAGGGGGTTTCGTATACTGACTCAAGTGAGGACTATTCAGATTCAGTTCAACACTTGTCGATCATGGCTAATCAACAAGAAGAAGGTGCTGGGGAAGATCACCTTGTCCTTACGAGATAAAATTCTCAGCATTCGTCGGTGAGCGCTGAGATTGCAGCTGCCTTGAATGCCTTTGCCAATAGCGAACAGCTAGCATCGCTCATTTGCCAACACGCTGGGAGAGCTCAAAATGTGGTGTCCATCTCGGAAGTCACCCTTAACAACGTCAATCCAATAGGGGGACCTCTTACTTCATGCATGATTCCCCTAACTACCTTTTATCAGTTCGGGGTAGGACAATGTTAGCTGAACCAGAATCCATTCTTCCCTGGATAAACTATCCAGCCAGCATTTGCACCAGGGCCTTTCTACCAAGGAATGACTTAACACCTTTTTCTTAACTGGAGTACGTCGATCGCCTCACAATTCCAAGCACCTCAACTGCCCCATTTTGTGGCATATCCCCAGAGGTAATATGGCTCTTATCCAAGCGCAGGGAATGCCATCCTTTAACAACCAAGAATGGTAAAACTATGGAAACAATTCCTGGCCACTCATGATGACCACCTAAGGAACACATACCCTGCATAAACAATAATCTAGGATGAAGATAACTTACCCCCAAACTTCCCAATGCCTCAGTTTAAGAAGTATTTAGGATCTAGTGACCCATGCGCTCACTTAACGCATTATCAAATGATGATGAGAGCATTGAGGGTCAGCGATCGAATGATGGCTAAGCTCTTCATCATCACCTTAGGCCACCCAGTCAATGAATGGTACAGCCACCTTCCGTTGGACATAGCTTCCGATTGGAATAGCCTTGCTTAGGTTATGCTGGGGCATTATGGTTTCAACACTTAGATGGAAACCACAATGCAACATCTAGAGGCTATAAGGCAGGAGTAGGGTGAGATCTTTAAATCCTACTATGCCCATTGGATGGCCACACAGGTCAGGTTTAGGGCTCGCTTAACTCTACCAGAGATGATAACCAAGCTTTTGGGTGGTGTACAGCCATCATACAAGAACAAGTTTGGATCATACATCTTCGCAAGCTATCAAGAAGTGTTTGAGAAGGCAGATAGGATGGAGCACTTCGAATCCATTGATACATCTGGGAGGAACTAGCATCGAAAGAAGATGATGTAATAAATTAGCATTTAGCTACTTTGCCTACGAGGCTTCTTTTGAATTATTTTTACATAAACTAAACTTTCTTTATTTGCTTGATGCTCTATCAATGACATATTACATTCTCATAAACATATACATAATGTTTTTAGTACACGTGACAAATCACTTCATGAAAATAATCTGGGTATAAATGGATTCCCCACAATAAATTCAAATGATTTGACTCTTGAGAGAAAGTGAGAGATAAACACATGTACTTAGACAACGCATAATAGTAGTTGCCTCATCATACAAGGTCGAAAGATCAATAGAAAGATCTCCAAGAACGAAACGTCCACTAACTCAATCACGAGAACGAAGCAGGCAAATATCAATAGGATGGAGCTAGAATAAGGTCAAAATAATGACCAAGCAAGTTGGGACCAAACAACTGACCAATGTCACAAAGAAGGAGTCAGATCGTCGAACACGTCAATAACTCCATCACAACCATTCATAAGACCAAATAATCAATGCAATGCCACAAAGAAGGAGTCAGATCATTGAACATATAAATAACTCCATCACCACCATTTATGAGACCAAACAACAGGCACGATGTCACAAAGGAGGAGTCAGATAGTTGAACACGTCAATAACTCCATCACATGGATCATCACCATTTGTGGGATAAATAAATAAAAGTCAATACTAAAGATAAAAAGGAGTCAGACCGATGAAAACTGATAAGTGTATAATTACACTTATTATTAATATAATTTTACACAGTAAAAACTATTGTTTAAGTCATTTTTATACTTCATTTAAAAGATATCACATGGTATGTAGTTGATTTTGGTGCAAATGCAGATACTAGGTAAATATTGGGAGTAAAATGATCTAAAGTAGAATTCTATGTAAAAAGAGTGAAAAAGGTGCGAAAAGATGCGTGGAACTTAAAGATTTGGCTTATGATCGAAGTTGTCGAAGATCCGTGAAGGTAGAAGAAGAATTCTAAAGAAAAACACAATTCACGGTCGTGACAACAATTTGCGGTCGCGACTTGATACACTTTAGAAGCAAAAAATTGTGAAACAAAGATTCACGGTCACGACTTGTATATCGTGGTTGCGACTTAGACGGTTTTTTGGTCAAATCTTGTTAACTACCAACCGCCAGATAAGAGTGATCAACCACCATAAACCGCCATCAACTACCAACGAAAAGACATTTATCAGAAGTTAACCAATCATGAATAGATTCCTATCCATTATGGATAAGATTAAAGCTTCTCAACCAATCACAATGAAGTGATGCAATCTTTCGCCAGTGAACACAACTCTTTGTTTGGATAGACGCAAATCACTTATCAATAAAAGTTTTCATTCTTCAACATTCGTTTATTCGATATTCATAAAGAATAGTAACCTAATGGAGGTTTTGTACGGGCCAAGATCGAATTCAAAGCAAACGTAGGAATGGCAGGAATTGACAACTCCCATTAAAGAGTGGATATGGTTTGATCAACTTTAGCTTTCACTTGAATACCTTACAACTTTGCTTTTCTTTCTACTTATACTTTCTATTTCGAAGTTTATGATATGTTTATGTGTCATAATGCGTATTTTGTGTTGAGTCTTTTATATTAATCAAGTTATATGCCTTTGAGTTATCTTTAAGAGTAGTTTTGGGGTTAACGAGATTGTGTATAATCACTGAATCTGTGATTTTAATGCTGTTTAGTGAGCCAACATTTTTGGAATGGTAACTTGCTAAATGTGGCTATGTGAGAGCGACCCTTACTAAGCATATTAATATTGCTGTCTAGGTTTATATAATCATATTAATTCGTTTGCACTAGATTTAGAAAAGTCATTTCATCTGTTACTCTGCAGTGGATCATTGAACATCTGAGTGTCTAGAATTGATTATGTTAAATTAGTCTAGTGAACGTAATAACTTTGTTGAACTTGCGTGTTTTCTTTGCTATACTTATTTCGTAGAAAAAATCTATATATTTAAAATCTCTAGTCTTTCATACATATATCTATCCATTCTTCATTCTAATCCTCCCAACTAAAATCCAAAAATATTTTATTTTCTTTATTCCATTTTTCTTATTAATCTTTAGAGGTAGTCCTTCCCTGTGGGATCAAAATCTTTTAAAACTACATCGTAACTGTATACTTGTAGTGGTCACCATTTTTCTATTTAGATAAGTGGTACTGACAACATCTGTTCGTATTTTGAACTTATATCTTATTGGTAGGAAAGTGGGAGACAAAGTTTTTGGCTTCATTATTAAATAAAAAATCCTAAGAGTTATTAAAGTCGAAACCTTGTGAACATTGCTCATTTTAATTATTTTAATATATTATATGGTATAAAGTATGGTTGGTTATCGAGGAATATTGATTCTTATTTAGGTAATGAAATAACAAAAAGGATGTTTTGGGTAGAAACAGAGCAATGTCTCTGCAGCTGGAATGGCCTACTAAGGTGCCGACCAAACAACACAGGCCCTGAGAAAACACTTGATTTTTGTTGAAAATTTTCATTTCTAATGCTCAAGATTGATTTAAACTGGATTTATAACCCAAAACAAATCTATTAATGGTTGTGCCTCTATAAAATCGGTAGGGGTTTAGTTTCTTGGTGCCCCGTACTTAACTATAGGAATGTCGGTCCAATTAGAGGGGTGTTGGTCCAACTAGAGGGTGTTGGTCAGGCCATTTTCCCCCCAAAACACCCAAATAATCAAAATAAACACTAAACCAAGCCAATAAGTCTCTAAAAACTCACAAGCTTACCCCTTTGACGTGTTCCCAATGATTTTTGGAGCCTGAAATTCCAAAAAAAGAGTTCTCCAAGCTTTTTTTATTGATTAGTTAATTTGTTGCAAGAAACTCCTAGAAATGAAGAAAAAAATGCTAGAATAAATTTTTTTGTGATTTTTCATTTCCTAGAAAGATAAAGTAGAGATCTACCCTAAATATTTAGGTCACAACCTAAGATGAGTTCTAGAATATGGAGAAAAAATCGTTTGAAGATGGATTTCCTAACTTTATTCAAAACTTTCTCCCAAAGTATTTGAATTTCTCTCTTTAAAATCAATAATACCCAAAATGTGGCTGAAATATGTTGTTTCCCCTCTCTCCTCGAAGTTTGAACTTATTTATACCCCTTTAATTTAGTTGAAAAGAGAGGGTAAAGAGGAAAAAAGGGCTAAAATCAGTAAAAAGGGGAAATCTAAGTAAAAACCCTATACCCCTCTAGATTTGACCATTGTTGGTTGGCGAGTGTCGAATTTGCCAAATTTAAATAACCTGCTTAAAAATTGAAATAGTGGAAGCTGGGTCGATCCCACAGGGAATGATAAAATCTCGCAAAATCATTTTGTTGAATAAAAGCTGAAAAATTAAATAAAGGGGTGTTTGATGATTTGTGCTTTGATTGAAAATAATTAAAAACAAAAATTTGAATTGATAATAAAAATAATTGTGAAAAACTATCCAATCAAAGATATTAATTCACATTCACATTCTTTCACTTGATCATTTGTTAAAAAATAATCTAAATCAAAATTCACTAAACCGGTTATAGTTACCGAAAGACGCTCCTAGCAACTAATTCTCCCTTAATTTTAAATCAATGAAGAGACGCTCTAAGATTGACCCTAGCTAAACTATAGTACTTTGGAAACATTCCTCGGTTTAACTTGGTAATTACATTAAAATCTAGGAGAACCCGATTCAAACCAATTTGTCAAAACTTTTGACTCGTTTAAGTAAGATTGTTTATTCCTTCAGATTGAAAAACCTTAATGTGGTACTTTACAAGTTGATAAGACAATTACGGATCAAGCCAACTTATATGCCAACATTGAAAACTTTAATTGAAACAAAAACGTCTTCTCAAAACAATTAAAGAAACAAAATAACCTTTAGGAACCGAAATAAACAAATAGCAATTTTGACAAAGAAATATGAAGAACTTTTAAACCTCACAAGTGTAAAGACATAGAAATAAAATTAACCTTTGATTGACCTTACAAAAAGAAGAAGACATAAATAAAAACTAGAAGATTAAAACTAAAACTATTTTATTGTACCTCTAATGTTTACTACTTTTTAAAGAAAAAAAACTATGCTACTTAAATAAACTAAAAAAATGACAATTATCTCCAATACTCCACTAAGCCCACATGACTTCGGCCATGATTTGCAAAGTGGCAGTTTTTGAAAAGTCCCACTTCTTCAATAAACAATAGAAATGTTGTTAATTAGTTGCATAGTGGCCACGTCAAAATGAGTATGATGTACTTCATTAAATAGTTGTTGGAACAAAATCCCTGAGATCAGTTACTATTTCAATCTGCAACTCCAAGTGTGACCAAGTCAAAACAACTCTCTTTTTCTTCAACTTAATATTATTTCCAAGCTTCCAACATTATAGCTCATTCCTAACAAAAATCAAAATATGTTCACAAATAAGCCCATATCACAAAAATAATGAACACATCAAGTATAGGATAAGATCAATTTAATGCATAAAATACATTCTAACATATTCCCCCACACTTAACCTTTGCTTGTCCTCGAGCAAGATAATTTAAACATACAAGAGAGTCAAAACATAGCCAAACCATTAAATTACACCGATGTTCAAACTCTAATCACGAAGAAGTTCATAGAACATTTCTAGCCAAAAACAATTGCCAAATATTAGTTTAGTCCATATGATTATAGTCAAGCTTTTCAAATTCTACTAAAGTAAATTATAACCATTTCATTTAAACCCATTTAGTAGCCCCGCTTAAAGGAAATTCATCGATA
>CATIWQ010036436.1:0-13593 GCA_949673415.1 Euphorbia schlechtendalii
AAATGACTTTTCTTATCTAGGGTAAATGACTTGCATCAATTCACAAAAACCTGAATAACATCAATGCTATGCTTAGTACGGGTCGCTCTCACATAACCACATTTAGCAAGTTACCATTCCAAAAATGTTGGCTTACTAAACAGCGTTAAATCACAGATCTAGTGATCACTATCAAAACACGTTAATCCCGAAACTACTCTTAAAATCAATGTGAAATAATGCAACTTAATTGATGTAAACGAAAACAAGATAAATTACTCGTTATGACACAGACATATCATAAACTTCGATAGAGAAAGTATAAGATGAAGAAATAAGTAAAGTTGTAAAGGTTTGCAAGTGAAAACTAAAATTGATCCAACCGTATCCACTCTTTAATGGGAGTCATCAATTCTCGCAATTCCTGTGTCTACTCACCTTCGGTCTCGAATTTATGCAGAACACTCCTTTCAGCCTGTATTAAGTTTGTAAATTGAGATAGAAGATTGTGAAGAACAATAAACTCTTTATTGAAGAATGCTTCGCATCATACACTTTTACAATAATCGCTCGTAATGCGAAGAAATATAGTGATTGAATGATCAAATCACTTTACAATCTCACTCTCTCAAACTAAGAACTAAGAAAGGAGATCATAACTCTCTCTCTCTCTACATTTCTTCTGTACTATATGCACGAAATTTATGTCTCTTAGTATGCACTTTCTTCCACCACACACGAAATTTATGAATAATTGGAGCCTTATTTATAGAGCTGAAGGGTTGCATCTATCCACTTGAAGAGTCTTATCCATTTGTGAAACATTGCACCTTTTCACTTTGATTGGTTGATGAAACTTGGTGTTATCCACAACGAAGAGGCACCTTTTCATGATTGGTTGACTCCTGATAAGTGTCTTTTCGTTGGTAGTTGATGGCGGTTGATCATACTTATCTAGCGGTTGGTAGTAAAGAAGATAATACCAGAAAACCATCCATGTCACGATTGCGATAGACAAGTCATGAGCGTGAATCTTTTATTGGCAGATTTCTGTTCTGAAGTGACCAGGTCGTGACCGCGAATGGTTGTCGTGACCGTGAATGTAGTTTTCTTCAGAAATCTCCTTGTAACTTCAATGATCTTTGACAGCTTTGATCTTAAGCCAAATTTGTAAGTTCCACGCATCTTTTTGCACCTTTTTCACTCTATTTTCATAGAATTCCACTTTTGATCATTTTACTCCCAAGATTTACCTAGTATCTGCATTTGCATAAGAAAACAACTACATACCATGTGAAATCTTTTATATGAAGTATAAAAATGATTAAAACCATAGTGTTTATTATGCAAAATTATCATGATAATAAGTGTAATTATACACTTATCAATTACACTAATACAACAAATGCTCAAATTTGTGTAGAAATATAGTGATCGAAATAGGAATCGAATCACTTACACATTTTTCTCGCTAAGACTTTGAACTAGCAAAATCTATATAATTTCTACTTTATATCTATACATACACATCTAACATGTATCAAATTATCAATCCAAATTCTCTACCTGTGAAAATGGTTGAGGTTGAACCCTATTTATAGACTACGAAGGGTTGCGTCTATCCAAACGAAGAGTCATGTCTATTGGCGAAGAGTTGCATCACTTTCATTTTGATTGGATGCAAAGATTCATTCTCATCCACAATGGAAAGGCACCTTTTAATGATTGGTTAACTTCTAAAGGGTGTCTTTTCAGTTGGTAGTTGATGGCGGTTGATCGTTGCTATCTAGCTATTGGTAGTTGAAAAGAGATAACCAATAACCATCACAAATAACGAACGTAAATTACATGTCACGATCATGAACATTGGTTGGCAGTTTTCTGTTTAGGAAGAGTGACAAGTCCCAACTGCGAATAGGTGTCATGATCGTGAAATGGTGTTTCTTCATGATTCTTCTTTGTCAATCTTTGACAACTTCAATCCTAAGCCAAATCATTATGTTCCACGCATCTTTTTGCACCTATTTCACTCTTTTTCCATAGAATTCCACTTTTATTCATTTTACTTCCAAGATTTACCTAGTATCTGCATTTGCGTAAAAAGCAACTACATACCACATGAAATCTTTTATATGAAGTATAAAATGAAAAAAACTATATCATTTTATGTTTGAAAATGTCATGATAATAAGTGTAATTATACACTTATCACCTCCTAAGCCTGGACACAAGAACAACTACTACTACTATCACGTAGCAGTGGGGCACCACATGAACAATTGTAAAGAACTGCAGAGGGTTTTCCAGAAGCTATTAGATGATTATATCATTCATGAGCCTGGGCTTAATCCGAGCACTAAGAACAACCCTCAGCTGAATTTTGAGGCTAATGTTGGAATGATTAACTCTAGGATAAGGGAGGAGAAGGTGTTGAAATGCATCTCTGATGGCTTGGGGTAGTTCATGATGGTAGTTATCGGAGGAATAGATCCTGAGCATGTATTGAGGAATTTGGAGAAAGAATTAGGCCACCGAGGGAGAGAAGGTGAGATTAAAGCTTCTGAGGTCTACCTTGCTGGATTATCGATATTTATCGGCCAGAAACCTACGTCACTTCGTGTAGGGAGGAATCTGTTTTGAGAAGCACCGAACAGCGGGGAAGACTAGTATGTGATGGCAATCGAGTCGGGGACAGACTTGGATGATGTAATGGAGATTCTCGAGCCTCAGCCAAGTAATTGGGGAGCTAGAGAGAGGGAGGAAGTTCTGAGGGTCAATTTCAATTTTGGTCGGAATGTCTATATTCGATGGGAATGACTCACCGTCAACCCATTTATCTAAATTTTATATCACGTAACAAGCACAGGGTCTTTCACAGGATATGATAGCCACACTTTTCCCATGCTCGTTATCAGGGGTGGCGAGCTAGTGGTATGACATGCAATTTGAACACACAAAGAGTACTTGGAACTATATTGCTGCAGAGTTCCAAACAGAATTTACATTTCTAGAGCCGCGAAAGAAAAGCATGCGAGATATGCTCGCTTGCAAATAGAGGAAGGGGGAGTTACTCACCAGCTACAAAAAGCGGTGGATGTTTATTTACGTGGTGATGTCTGCAAGACCAATTGAATTTGCAGGGGTATAGTTGATGATAGAGGGTTCTCGAGACTGGTTCCACTATCACCTATAGAGGCTGATGATCCTCGATTTTGATGAGCTATCATATCATGCTCATCATCTTAACAGGGAAATAACCATCAGACATTGTAATGTCCTAGGGTCGGGATACCCGCCAATTCTATACTAGCAATGCTATCTCGATCCAAACCAAGAGTAAATACAGTGACTGATGAAGGGGAAGGCATGAAAGAGGATCCACTGGCAGATGTGTTCTCCATAGAGAGGGCTGAATCCTGAGGAGATGCAGTAGAAGCAAAATCTTGGAAAACACCAGTAAGGGTACCCATCGACCTTGATGCATATGTCCTTAAATCAAGGAGGAAAAGGAAGATGGAAGAAGGGACCTCGGTCAAAGGGGAAACCATTCGAAATGGGAAGAATACCATTAACTTGGATTTCTACAAATTGAAGGGATAGCATAGCCAACCTAAAGATGGATATGATCAGTACCCCTAGGTGAATTCTACGGAAATAAGGGTGATAGAGGATGGAGTGCTGAGAGTTACCCGTAGTGGTCGGGTTTTCTAAAGGGAAGAGGTGGTACAGCTTAATGACTCCTGGCTTGAGAAAATTATGAGGGAACAACCTAAGCCAACCCTACCCCCGAAGGTAGATGAGGACATGATGGATGTAGACCCCTTAGTGAACCAACTGAAGGGGACTCAGGCAAAGTACAGCATATGGAGGCTGCTTGAGATATCCTAAAAACACAGGATGGGCCTGGTCAAGAGGCAGATGGAAATGCCTGCTACACCTACAACCTTTGTAATTGAGATGTGCATCACCATTGGAGAAGGAATCGCTCCTCGTCAAATTCCATCCATAACCTTTGATCAGTTTGAACTGCCACAAGAGTTAGGATTGCACAACAGGGACATATTTGTCAAGGTTCAAATTTTTGATCGAGCAATACCATGTGTGATGGTCGATGGCGGTTTGGCCCTTAATTTATGTCCACTTAAGGTCCTACCTCATTTAGGGCTAAGGGAGGATATGTTGACCAAGTCAAAAACAGTGATTCGAGCCTACGATGATTCAAAGAGAGGGGTAGTGGGTAGTTTCGAAGTAGAGGTCACTATAGGGGGAGTGACCTCTAATGTAAAGTTCACTATATTGGATACCCCGGTAACTTACTCTCTACTCTTGGGTAGACTTTGGATCCATGCAATACGAGCGGTCCCTTCCACTTTGCACTAAAAGATAAAGCCTATCCACAATGGGAGGCCAATAACAATTGAGGTAGATGAAGAATCAGTAATGGCGGCAGCCGCATTTAAGGAGAGAGCAACACAAGGGCTAAGGGTGGCAATGGCCACTGAAGGAAAGAAAAAGGAGCATAGGACTCCAAAGGGGTATCATTTTTTCCCAGGAAGTATGAAAGCTCAGATGAAGAAATAGGGTTTTATCCTGGGAAGATGTCTGGGAAAACACCATCAGGGGATCATCAAAGCCATTGAGCCTGTTCTGGTCACACCTGGGCTAGGTTTGGGATTCGCCCCAAATAGGAAAATGTACAAGCATAAGAGACCCTTATTCTACAACATGGTTAGCATCTGCGAGGTTGAAGGTAGTAAGGCATAACTGGGGGAGCCACAACCATTATTCTTGAAAGGGGAAGAGGTCAAAGGGCTTGAGATCTTTAATGATGTTTTTGACTTCACAACTAGTAAGCTGATTGAACACCCAAAAGAGACTATACTTGAAGAAGAACTGGCCATGGAAGTGACCCCAACTGAGGATGAATCAACTGAACCTGAGAGAGGTGGAGCACTGGAGGATGCGGTTGTAGCATTCACAAATGTCATCAGTGAATTGATGAAGACGAAGGGCGATGCGAAAGATCGGGATCTGTCGGGAACCGTTAGACTCCTCACAGAAAAACTAGCACAGGCCACCCTTGAAGTTGAACCAACTCCTGACACACCTGTTGATGCAAATGAAGGCCCTCCGCATGTGGAGGATAACAATAATGATTATGTAATCTTGAACATTTTAGGTGTTTTTGACAATTTCACCAATGAAGCCAGTTCAATGAAATATGACAATTTTTCTTACTTATTTAATGTTCTGCTTGATGGCACCATGCATTCATATGATCATACGCATAATGTCTTTAACATTCATGACGCATCATTAAACGAAATTACGAATGAGTCACTAAAAATGGTGATAATTTCCAATGATTTGAATCTTGAAGAAAAGAGAGAGATCACAAATGTACTTAAACATCACGTGGTAGCATGTGCTTAGTCATACGAAGACATGCCCAAAGTGGATAGACAGATATCGAAGCACCATATCCCAACTAACCCTCGGATTAAATCGGTAAAATAAAAACTGCGTCGCTTAAGGCTCGAATGGGCAGAGAAGGTTAAGGCTGAACTGGCAAAGCAAATTGAAGCTAAGATCTTGGAAGTGGTTGAGTACCCAACATGGCTAGCCAACATCATCCCAGTGACAAAGAAGGATGGCAAGGTTAGAGTTTGTGTGGATTTCAGGGATCCAAATAAAGCCTCCCCAAAGGATAATTTCCCCCTACCCCACATAGATGTTCTAGTCGACAACGCAGCAAGGGCGGCTATGTTCTCCTTCATGGATGGTTTTTCAAGGTATAATCAAATACTGATGGCTATAACTGACAAAGTCAAGACAAATTTCATCATGGAGTGGGGTGTATACTGCTACATGGTAATGCCATTTGGTTTGAAAAATACTGGCGCAACATATCAGTGGGCAGTCACAACCCTTCTTCATAACATGATCCATAAGGAGGTATGTTCGCCACTTTTCTACTGATAAGTTTAATAACTTTTTTGCAAAGAGTTGGCTATATATTAATGTTGCAAAAAACTTGTTCATGTAAAGGAATAGGTGTTGTCAATACCCTTTATCAAAATAGAAAAATGATGATAACTGCAAGTATACAGTTGCGATGTAGTTTTAAAAGATATCGATCCCACAGGGAAGGACTAGCTCTAAAGATCAACAAGGAAGACAAATAAGAAAATAAAATAAAATTGATATTTTTGGGTAGGAGGGTTAGAATTAAGAATGAGTTACTATAGATACGAAAGATTAGAGAATCTAAATATATAGATTTTCCCTACGAAATAAGGGTAGCAGAGAAAACATGTAAGTTCAACAAAGATGTTACGATTCACTAAACTAATCTAACAGACTCGGTTCAAAACACCTAGATGTTCAATTATTCACTGCAGAGCAACGCATGAAATAACTTTTCTAAACCTAGAGCAAACGAATTAAGACAATTATATAAACATGGACAACGTCAATACTATGCTTAGTACGGGTCGCTCTCACATAGCCAAATTTAGCAAGTTACCATTCCAAAAATGTTGGCTTACTAAACAGCGTTATATCACGGATCCAGTGATTATACATGATATTGTTAACCCTAAAACTACTCTTAAAATTAACTCCAACGCATATAACTTGATTAACATAAAAGACTTAAAAAAATACGCATTATGACACATAGACATATCATAAACTTTGAAATAGAAAGTACAAGTAGAAAGCAAAGCAAAGTTGTAAGGTATGCAAGTGAAAGCTAAAGTTGATCAAACCGTATCCACTCTTTAATGGGAGTCCTCAATTCTTGCAATTCCTATGTCTACTTTGAATTCAGTCTCGGTCAATACAAAACCTCCACTAGGATGCTATTCTTTGCGAATATCGAACAAACGATTATTGAAGAACGAAAACATTTATTGATAAGTGATTTGCAAGTACACTTATACAATAATCGCTCGAGAATATAGAGAAATCTAGTGATCGAAACAAGGATTCGAATCTCTTAAACATTTTCTCACTAACACTTATGAACGTAGTGAATTCTCTATCTATACACACACTATATGTAACCCTGGTCTTCTTGCCACTAAATTTGTGAAGTTTGGAAGCCTTATTTATAGAGTTCAAAGGGTTACGTCTATCTAAACGGAGAGTCACGTCCATTGGTGAATGATTGCGTCACTTCATTATGATTGGTTGAGAAGCTTCAATCTAATCCACAATGGATAGGTATCATTTCATTATTGGTTGACTTCCGATAAGTGTCTTTTCGTTAGTAGTTGATGGCGGTTGATCATGCTTATCTAGCAGTTGGTAGTTAAGAAGATAAAACCAAAAAATTGTTAAAGTCGCGACCGCGATATACAAGTCGCGATCGTGAATCTTTGATTGGTAGAATTCTGTTCTGAAGAAGAACAGGTCGCGATAGTGAATTGCATTTTTCTTCAGAATTCTCCTTGCAACTTCACCGATCTTTGACAGCTTCGATCCTAAGCCAAATCTCTAAGTTCCATGCATCTTTTTGCACCATTTTCACTCTTTTTCATAGAATTCCACTTTAGATTATTTTACTCCCAAGATTTACCTAGTAGCTGCATTTGCATAAAAAACAACTACTTACCACGTGAAATCTTTTATATGAAGTATAAAAATAACTTAAACTATAGTGCTTAGTGTGTAAAATTAATATGATAATAAGTGTAATTATACACTTATCAAGGTAGAAGTTTATGTTAATGATATGCTCATCAAATCCAACACCAAAGCTATCTTAGACAAATTTCTCACCAGGATTGAGAAGTACAACCTACGCTTAAACTCGAAAAAGTGCATATTTGGGGTAACTTCAGGGAAACTTCTAGGGTAAATAGTTACCGAAAAAGGAATTAAAATCGATCCTGATAAAAGTAAAACCATCAGGGAAATGCCCGCGCCAAAAACAAAGAAAGAAGTCTGATCATTTCTAGGATCCCCACAATACGTAAGTAGGTACATCGCCAAACTCATTACCATCTACGAATTGATTTGAAAATTGTTACAAAAAGACCAACCAATTATTTGGAATGACCAATATCAAGTAGTGTTTGATAAAATCAAACAATACTTGTTAAGCCCTCCCATCCTCCGCCCACCAGAACCTAGTAAACCCCTAATCCTATACTTAGCGATTAAGGAATCATTGATTGGAGCTATGTTGGTGCAGGAACACGAAGATAGGAGTGAGCATGAAATCTACTACCTGAGCAAGAAACTTCTCGAATATGAGTCCCGCTTCACTCTGGTAGAGAAAATCTGTATGACGATGGTTTGGTTAACGAAAAAGCTAAGCCAGTACTTCCAATCTTATAAAATAAAAGCTGTTGCGAAGATCTACCCGATAAGTACTTATGCCAATCACCAACGCTTACTGGAAAACTGTCAAGATGGTTATTGCTATTATCTATATTCGACATTGAATATGTGACCAAGAAAGTCGTTAAGGGATGAGAAGTCACCAAATTTTTGGCTAATCAACCCTTGGACTCTGATTACATTGAAAACCTAGAATTCCTAAATGAGCAACTAACATTGGTAGAGAATGCTCGTACAGAGTGGAAAATGTTCATTTATGGAGCAATGAACAGAAATGGAGTCGGCCTAGGTGTTGTCTTGATAACCCCACAAAATGAGGTCATACCTCTTTCCAAATGATTGGAGTTCCCGGTAACAAATAATGGTGCCAAATATGAGGCTTGTCTATTTCGGTTGGAGGCACTTCGGAAGGCCAGAGCAAAGGAAGTATCGATAGTTGGGGACTCAGCTCTAGTTATAAGATAAGTCACTAGTGATTGGGAGATAAGAGAAGAGTCAATTTGCCCTTATGTGGAGGTAGTTTGGAAGGCCCCACAAAAATTTTCATGGTGCATGTTTAAACACGTACCAAGAGATGAAAACCAAATGGCAGATTCACTTGCTACACTGGCATCAATGTGGGAAGGAACCCAGACTCAATCAATTAAGCCAATTGTACTACAAACAGCCAAAAAACCATTATACTATCATCTAGTGGAGTCAAAGGATGAGCGACCCATTGGTAGTTGGTTCTTCAACATCGTCAAATTTTTGCAAATCAGGGAATACACAAAAGGTGCAACCGACTTAGAGAGAACTTCATTACGATGGTTAGCAGTGCAATTATGATTAGTAGATGGGGATCTATTCAAACGAACACCAGAAGGGTTATTACTGAGATGTCTGACTAAACAAGAGGCACTGTTGATTATAAAGTGAATGCATGCGAGAGATTGCGGGCCACACATGAACAGAATGGCACTTGCCAAGAAAATACAGTGCCAAGGGTGTTACTGGACAACAATGGTCTCAGACTACGTAGCTAAAGTGCAAAAATGCCACGAGTGCTAGATTTACGGGGATATCAATCATCTACCTCCATCCACGCTCCATAACTTATCCACTCCATAGACATTCTTAATGTGGGGCATCGACATCATCCGCGAGATTTGGCCAAGCTCAACTAATGGACATCGCTTCATCTTAGTAGCAATCGATTACTTTTCAAAATGGGTAGAGTCTGAATCTTACACTCATATCATCGCTAAGAAGATGGTCAAGTTCATGGAAAAGCATATATTCATCCGATATGGTATCCCTCATCACATCGTATCGGATAATGGGGTTTAATTCCAAGGAGCTACATCAGACCTAATGGAGAAATACGGGATCGAACACCATTGATCATCACCATACAAACCACAAGCCAATGGGCCAGTAGAGGCAGCCAACAAATCAATTAAGAAAATTTTAAGCAAAATGGTTGTTACCTACAGGGATTGGGCTGATAAACTACCATTCGCAATATGGGGATACAGAACCAATGTGAAAACTCCCACTAATCAAACCCCTTTCTCATTGGTGTATGGGATGGAAGTAGTTCTACCAGTTGAAAAGGAAATAAAATTGCTCTAAGTGGCCTTAGAGGCAAGACTAGAGGAGTCAGATTGGGCAAGGGCAAGATTTGAATAGCTGAACATGATAGATGAGCAATGTCTAAAGGCATTGGATCATTTGCAGATGTACCAACAATGCATGGCCAGGGAGTACAATAACCGGGTTAAACTTAGAAACCAACCTTTGAAAACGGGGGATCTGGTTTGAAGCATATGAGGCTGTCAAATGTGGATGTTCGAGGAAAATTTTGACGAAATTGGGAAGGTCCTTATGTTGTAAAGAAAATTTTAAGCAAGGGAGTTATCAAGATTATAGACATAGACGGGAACGAATTCATCAACCAGATTAATCAAGATAAGCTCAAGCGCTACCACGTCTAAAGGTAAAAGCCGTACAAAAAAAGAGAAAAAAAGTCAGACAGTTGGCATTTGGCTAGCTGGGCAACAATTAGGATCGTTCTTTATGGAAAAATAATAAGATGTCTGCTGAGTCGAAAACTTGTGAAGGGAGGCTCAGGTAAAAATTAGGGCACTATGAGGAATGGAGGGACCGAGAGTTAGAAAACCTGTTCTAGGCTAGCTGGTGGCAGGATTCAAATTGTTGGAAACCTTGTACCCTTTTTAAAGTCATTTAATGAAATGTGTTATGTTTGCAAATATTTATGTTTATGTTATGTGGACATATGCATATAGAATATAGCAAGTAAACAAAGTGAATTTCGATAAAATTTCATAATGTTAAAATCAATTCAAAAATAAACCAAACACAAGGTTTAGAAAACAAATGTCAAAGTCTATGACAAATAGACATAAATATAAGGGTACCAATAACTCCACCGAGCACGCTTCTTGGAAGTGTGAGGAAGGGGGTACAAACCATTTTCATTCCTCTCCTACTCGTGGGATACCCTCAGATGTTGATTAACATCTAGAAGACTCTTGATCTCACCTAGCCACCCATGATAGAACTCGTTGGTGTCAGTGGTCTTGGGGGTGTTATAATCTAGCGTGATAACTGCAGTGCGTGCCCAAAGCCTTCGTATAGCCTGGAAACTCATTACTGACATCCATACTACCTACAAGCGAGAAGGAGAATAGGAGTTGGCACCAAATAACCCCATCAGCAGTATGCCAGAATCATGAACGTTTGTAGCCACAAACGGAATTTCCAACCAAGGGCTAAGCTAGCGGACCTCGGAAGCTCGATAGGGTTCTAAAATCTCAATCCAAGCCTCTTCACTCAGCGAGCGATGAACCTTCCTAACGAAACCCTTAGGACCATAATGCAAAGGGAGGTACCGAGCCTTCCCTAAGCGAGGATCACCGGTTAAGAGAAGCTCCTCCAATAGCCACACCTATAAGAATTTGTTTAAATAAGTAGCAAAAATCGCAAAGAAAAGGGGGGAAAAAGGAAATTTACCTCAAGCAAGGCAAAGTGGTCACCCACTAAGTCCGGGTTCCCTGAAGCAGCATCCAGGTGAACCAAGCTCTCTACTAGAGCCAATGCCGAGGGAGATAGACCGGTAGAAAGCGGATCAATGATAGATAACAAGAGGAATGGGGCAACCGCTCCTACCCCACAAACAAACTCTGCCAGAAGAAGTAGAGCCACCATAGAAGGCCACGACAGATGAGAGCTGGGCGTAGTCTCACACCAGCCAAGAACAGCATCGACTCGAAAACCTCCAACGTTGGGAAGAGCAAATAGAAAGCCCCTGCTAGACTGCAAGTTCCACAAGCCTCGTAACTTATCCTCGCCCCCGAAACTGAAAGGAAGGAAATGTAAAAGACAGCCTCACCAGGAATAACGGGGTCAATGTGAGAGGGTGACAAGGAGTGGTGGGCCGAGAGCGCGCGGTTTCATAGTTGCGGTCCACCGGGGTGTTTGAAAAAGAAGAAAAAGCACCGGGTCTGGGACCCGGGGGTTTGGAACCCGGGAGAAAAAGGTTAAAAGAGAAAAAGGCGAAAAACATTTAAGATCGGTTCGAACCTGAATCCGCCGTCTCTTAGTGTGGAGTCGCCACCTGGATTAGCTCTTTCCAGGAATTAGAGTCCTATGAGGCTTAACGTCCGGGGGATGGCCCACCAAGACATAGAGATTCGGGTCTGGGATAAGTTGCTTACTTCTTAAGTGATCATAATATATTACATCTACAGAAAACCGTTTTCTTTTAATTATGCATATTCGCACTTAGGTTGTTTTTGGAGTTAAATGCATGGTTCATGTATTTGCGAAATATAAACCATCCATAAAGCAGAAAAATAAACCATCCACAAAATAGTAAGTAAATGCGGAAAGTAAATGCGGAAAAGTAAAATTACGAGGCTTTCAAAAATCGGGGGATGCAACCACCCGCTACCCTATTAATTACATTTTCCATAAAATATGTGTAATATCCGAAGGAAAATAAATCCTAAACATACATCTAACCTGCATCCACAAAGGTTAGTACATGATATGGCATATATGTTCGATTTTATTTTTATGAGACCCGTATAACCTAATTAAAACATCGGCGATTTAAAGTTGTTAATTTAAATAAAAATAGTTCATTTTTATTTACACGTATGTTGACCAATTTTATTAGTGAAAATCACCGCATGGTAAAAGGTGAGGTCTGTTATTTGGGAATATATTTTATTCCCTTCATGGGGGTATTCTAATACAAAAATTCAAAAGAAATAAAAAAAAAGGAGAAGAGAATTACAATATTTACAATAAAATAAAAGGTTCACATGTAGAAAGGAATTAAGAAGAAAAGGAGGAGCACAAAATAAGCAGTTCTAGGAACTCAGAGGCTTTACCCTTTTGGCGTGAATCCACTTCGGCGTGTCCGTTCGATCCCCGGGAGCATTCCTCGTTTGTTTTTATAGTTATTGTAAAGGTTGATGTAAAAGTCCAAAAATCTTCGTTTAATTCTTGGGATTTTAGTGTAATTTAATTGGAAAAAAGAATTGGTTGGTTGGAAAATAAAGTGTTTATTTATCCAAAAGATAATCAGACACGGGTTCTAAATTGGTTTTAGACCCGTGAATATCTGAGGATTTAAGAAGAAATTTGATTTTAAGATGAAGAAATTCGGGATCCAAAAGTGTTTGTGATCCGAGAAAAAGTTAGAAGAAAGTGAGAAATATTGTTTTTATTTTTTTTGTTCTGAAGGAGAGGATTTTTCTCTTTGAATTTTCGGGGGTTGTGTACTGAAAAAGACCCGTCTATTTATAGAAAAAAAGAAGTCCCAAAAAATCCAAAACATAGAGCCTCACCGGCGAGGAGTCTCGCGCAAGGTTCCCTCGTGGGGCCTCGGGCGAGGGTCCCTTGCTGGGCCTCGCACGAGGGTCCCTCATGAGGCCTCGCGAGGCCTCGCGGCCTGCACGAGGCCCCCTCACGAGGCCTCGCGCGGCCTCGCGGGGCCTCGTGCAAGGCTCCCTCGCGCAGCCTCGCGTGGTTTGTGCAAGGGTTCCTTGCGCGGCCTTCGTGAGGGTCCCTCGCGAGGCCTCGCGCTGCCTATGCGAGGGTCCCTCGCGCGGCCTTCACGAGGGTCCCTCGCGAGGTCTCGCGCGGCCTCGCGCTCTGGATTACGTCTCCTTCATTTTTTTTAATTATTTTATTTATATGTATATATATATTTTTTTTTTCTTTTTTGTATTTTTTTAGTTAAATAATTTAAAA
>CATIWQ010036440.1:0-10651 GCA_949673415.1 Euphorbia schlechtendalii
ACATCTTCTCGTTGACACATAAGGGAATGGAAACGGGTTTGCAACTTTCCATTTTGAACTTCTTCAAAACATCCCAAGCATATTTTCTTTGAGAAAGAAAAATGCCATCATTATGTTGATCAACCTCCATGCCAAGAAAATACTTCGTATCTCCAAGATCAGACATATCAAACTCTTCCTTCATAAGTTGCTTGAACTGCAACACTTGCTCGAAATCTCCTCCTGTCACTAACAAGTCATCAACATAAATTGATACGATAAGATGAACACCATCATTGGAGCCTTTGACATATAGTGTCGCTTCAGTTTCACTCCTCTTGAAACCATTACTGAGCAGATACGCATCAATTCTAGTGTACCAAGTCCTCGGTGCTTGTTTAAGCCCATACAAGGCTTTCTTCAGCCTATACACTTAGTCACCTCCATTGGAAACTTCAAATCCTTATGGCTTCTCTACAAAGATTTCTTCCTCCAATATCCCATTCAAGAAAGCTGATTTGACATCAAGATGATACAACTTCCAGCTCTTCTTTGCTGCAAGAGCTATAAGAAATTGTATGGTTTCATGACGAGGGACGGGTGCGAATGTATCGCCAAAATCGACACCTGTAAGTTGAGCATAACCCTTCACTGCCAATCTAGCCTTGTACTTGAATACAAAACCATCTGAGTTGAACTTAATTCTGTAAACCCATTTTACATTAAGTAAATTTTTGTTTGTTGGCCTTTGAGTAAGCTCCCATGTATCATTCTTGCAAATCACATCAAACTCCTCCTGCATTGCTACTTTCCATTCCCGAAACTTTGAGGCGTCATCAAAGCTTGATGGTTCAAAAATAGCCATATTACACCTTTCATACACTTCAACAAGCGACTTTGTCTTCTTATATGGACCATCGGTTGTAGAATCAACATCTAATTGATGCTCAAGTTGCTCCTCCTGAACATTATTGCTTGGACCAACTTCAAAAGATACACCAGGTAGACTGACCTTCATCTTCTTCACTTTAACCTGCTTCTCTTCCCAGTCCCAACAAGCTTGCTCATCAAACCTCACATCCCTGCTCACATAAACCTTCTTGGTTAACACGTTGTACACTCTGTAGCCTTTTGCTTATGCCTCATATCCAAGAAAGATGCCAATTTCAGCTTTATCATCTAGCTTACTTCTCTTTGTTGAGGGAATGAGAGTATAGCATATTAAGCCAAATATCCTCAAATGCTTTGCTGAAGGTTTAGAGCCACTCTACGCTTCAATCAGAGTCTTGTCTTTGATGGATTTGGTAGGTAGTCGGTTGAGCAAATACACTGATGTGTACACGGCTTCAGCCTAAAAAATCTTTCCCAATTCTTTCTCTGATAGTCTACATCTAGACATCTCCATTACGATCCTATTTTTCCTCTCGGAAACACCATTCCGCTTAGGTGAATAACTTACAGTAAACTGATGCATAATTCCGTGATGATCACAGAATTCTTTGAACTCGATTGAAGCATACTCGCCACCGTTATCTATTCGCAACACTGCAATTTGACATCCACTTTGTTTCTCCACATGTGCTTTAAACTTCTTGAAAACAGAGAGCACTTGTGTTTTATTTGATAAAAAGTATACCCAAGTCATCCTTGTAAAATCGTCAATGAACAGGATGAAATATCTATTGTTACTCAAGGAAGCTACGCATATTAGTCCACATAAATCTGAGTGGATTAGCTCTAACTTCCTCGTTGCTCTCTTAACACCTTCATTTGAAAAACTGGTCCTATGCATCTTACCAAATTGGCATATTGCACAAATTTCATCTCCACTAGAAAGAGCAGGCATCTCATTTACCATAGCATTCTTTTGCATAAACTTCAAAGAATCAACATAGTAATGACCAAAATGTTTGTGCCACAACCAGGTCTCATCACATTTTGCAGATAAAGCCACATGAGTCAAGCATAAAATATAACTATTATCCACCTTTTTTACCTTAACAACCTCAACATTAGTAGCATCGTAAACATAACAATAGTCATTTTTAAATAAGATTGAATAGCCTTTATTTTGCATTTGAGCAACACTCAATAGATTTTGATCCAGGCCAGGTATGAACAACACATCTGTAATCAACTTCGTACCTTGTTTCGTCTGAATTGATACTGAACCTTTTCCTTGAGCTTCAACAATTACTCCATTTCCAAGCTTCACTTTGGTTTTACAACTCTCATCCAAGCAAGAAAACATCCCCCGATCCTTCACCATGTGACCAGTGCAACCACTATCAATATACCACAAATCTCCTTTAGGAACAAGAAGATTTGTAGACATCATAAACAAATGACTTTCTTGCTGGCCATAATTCTCAATGAAGTTAGATTGATATTGAGCTGATCGGTTCTGTTGATGCTGTATGTCTTGCTGCTGATGTGCTTGGTTCTCTTCTTTCTACAGAACTTAGCAATGTGACCTTTCTTCTTACAAATTCTACACAGCATATATTTTCTAGCATTTGCTTTCAAGATGATTTTCTTTTCCACAAAGTGAGCATGGTGGAAAATTTCCCTTTTTAGAGAAATCTTTTAGCCCTCGTTGCTCCTTTTTAATTTCAGAAAAAAGACCATTCTCCTTTGAACACAAAGCCATTAGCTTCCCTTTTTGTCTCGCTTGTAAAGCATTTTCGACAATACTTTCTCCTCTGATGGAAGTCCTCTGCTCCTGAGCTTGCAATTTGCGAATTAACTCAGCAACCGATAGATTCTCAAAGTCACAAGTCTCTTCTATCAATGAGAGTTTTGACTCGAATCTCTCAGGTAGACTGATCATCATTTTCTCTACTACCCTCTAATCGTTGAAGTCCCCTCCAAGCAATCTGATTTGATTAACGAGACTCATAATTCGAGTAGAGTAGTCTTTCACACTCTCTCCATCTTGCATCTTCATCAACTCAAACTCTCATTTAAGCGTCAGCAACTTCACTCCTCTTACCTTAGCACTTCCAACATACTCTTCTTTCAAGTGATCCCAAGCTGTCTTTACGTTTTGAACGACACCAGTCTGGGAAATATGTCTTCGGATACAGCTGAGTGAATAAGCGAAAGTGCCTTGAAATTCATCATCGAGGCATCCGTATCTTGCTTTATTTGCTGTACGGTAGGATTCTCTGGCAAATTTTACACATAATTTTCTACCGCAACACTCCAAAGATTATAAGCAAGAAGATACGATTCCATTCTCACAGCCTAATAATCATAGTTGTCTCGAGCGAACACTGGTGGTGAAGGCAAGTTTAATGCCATCTTCAAAAAAACACAACCTTTAAGAAACCGCTCTGATACCACTGTTGCTTCTTCGTTGATGACAGACTTGTTGATTACTATAAATTACACGTGAAAGAAAGAATAAACAAAGGAAGAAATTGGAGTGAAACAAAAGAGATGTAAGAACTAGTTTTGTTCTTTATTTTTCTTAAAGAGATTTGTGATTATAACACCTTACATAGAATAAGGTATTTATAGGATACAAAAGTGACTTTTAGTAAACAACACAACTCTTCATGAAACTACATGAATCATGGCATACTTAACCAAATACAATGAACAATATGTAGTAACTAAGTACTTTGAATAAAGACAAATCTCATCAACTTCTTATTAAATGAAATAACTCAAACTTCAACAGCTTCGCGGTAATAGTCTATTCTAAAACCTTGATTTACACAATATAAAATCAACAAGTTTACAATACTCGGATTCAAACTTCTATCCAAATTTGCACTACTTTTATAACAATTGGTAGAAAAAAACAAGTATCGATACACTTCATTGTTCCTTATGTTCGCATTAACCCAATGATGCTACAGTGCATGCCAAGCACCATCATTTAATCTGTTAATTAATAACTAACAAATGTAACTTAAATAAAATTAATTGATATTACTTTCCAATTAAACAAAATTAATTGAAATTACTTTTCATTTCCATTGTTGCTCTATTCAGTCATCTAATCACTCCACTCTTGTTTATTATCCCCAAATTAAGAAAATGTTTATCCTTTTTGTGATATTTCTTGTCAATTTATGATTTTTTCTGAACATGTTTTAGGTTTTTGTTTTTGCTATTTAGTTATGAAGTTCCCAGGTTTCCTGTTAGTTCCATCGCCGCTTATATCTCTCGATCTCTTTAAGCTCTCTCATGGCGGCCGCTAATCCATAGGAGGAGTGAATCACATGGATTTAGAGTGTTGATCAGTTTCCTCATTCAAGGGGTGGACTTGTGATACCCAATTTATCCCCGAGTCATTCTATATATGGTAAGAGAGCCAATTTCAGTAGTGATAGTCATTTCTTATTTTATACAAGGATTTTGGTCAGATCAATTGATATAGATTAAATGGTTTATGGTAAATTTGCAGCATACATTGATGGTTCACAAATAAAGTTCCGAAAGTTTTCTTACCTAAACATATGCTATGATGAATAAGTGTGGAGATTGTATTCAAGTCAATATATCAGAGATTTTTTTACATGTATAATGAGCTAGTAGACTAATTGCTTATGTTTTGAAGGTTGAGATTATAATTCTATCCATATATTATTGTATTGTTGTTGTTCTAAAGTCATAAAGTTAAGTTTTGTGAGTTCTAAGTTCAAAAGCAAGTTACCCCAAAAGCACCAGGATACTCTAGAAAAACATAGAAGTCAGAAGAGTCAACAATGCCGCAGAAAATCATTGAAGACTCGGAACCTCAGGAAGCCCCTCTGAAGACTCTTAAAGGTCAACATAGTCTTTCGATACTAAAAGTCAAGTGAGCTGACTTCGCATTTTATGCCGTCGCGCGCTTTGTTCTTGAGCTTACTAAAAGACAAAAGTTGTTGCGAAATCAGGAACAAAAACATTCCTGCAAATCTGATATGTATTTGCCGTACAAAGTGGGTCCAAAAATCAACTTGGCAAAGCATAGCGCGGATCAAAGTTGGGCGTGCCACTCTAACGGATTATTAACGGGAACAAGATTGAGAGACAAAGGCAAGAATTTCTACAACGGTCCTTTATCAACGGAAACATTCTCTCCCTCTATAAAAGGATGATATCCGCCATTAAAGAAGGTTACCGAAACAACTAAAAGCAATTAGAGTGAACAAATTCTCAAATCTTCACTGTAATCTTCTTCTAACAAACTTCTCATTCTTACTTGTTTGTAATCGAGCTAACTGAAACAAAGTTCAGAAGCTCATTAATTGTCTTTCTAAAAACAGTTGTGTAACACACTAGCTAAGGGTAAGTTAGTGTGAGGGAGCATAGAAATCTTGTGAGGAAGGTACTCAAAAGATAAGAAGCTCAGAGCCTCATATACAAAAAGACGGTATTTCTGTGTTGGTATAGCTCATCAAAAGCTAGGCTGTTGGAGGGAACTTCAATCACAAGCGTTGTAAAGGGTTTGCTTTTCACCAGAAGAAAAGCCACTAGTGGATTAAATCTTGGACAAGAGATTCCAAGGACTGGATTAGGCAAAGGCCGAACTAGGATAAAAATTCCTGTTTGTACTTTCGTTTACTTTGCTCTACTCTATGTTCATTACCTCTCTTATTTAAAGTAGCAAAAGATTTAAAAATGGGATTTTGAGTAAAACAATTTTTTACTTAGAATATATTTCAGAACCCAAAACCAACGGTCTCCTTAAAGTAAATTGAAACTTGAAAAAGAGTTATTCACCCTCCTCTGACCTATTTTACACCCTGATGGGTCCTACAGTTATGGATACAACAATTCCCTTTGATGTTATTGGCAATATTAGGACATGAAGCAAATGTAGTCTACTAAAAAAGAAGGGTAATTGAACCCCGATAATCTACCAATTTTTAACGAATGCTATAAAATATAGTTTTGAAATACCGCTAAAACTTAATTATGAATTTATGATAACTTGATTAATTGAATTCCAATTTAAATCTATAAATTTATTTACTTCAAATAAAAATTAAGGGAATCATCTTATAATTTCGAACCAATGTAAAATTGGAGAATTAAACCAACCAGAAATTAATCTGTTCCAACTTTGATAAATATTGTACCAACTAGAAATTCATCTATGATGTATTCCAACTTGATAAATATGAAAACACCAAACTATACTTCCTAATTACGTGGCTGCCAATGGAACTTAAATTTGGAAAAGTTAATTTAAATCAAAATAAGACAATAAAAAATACAGAAAAAATGCACTAAGGGTAAGAATATGAATTTAAATTAGGAAAGAGGCGAATATATTGTTTCCGACTCGTTTGGTTACCAAAATGGAATAGAGTAAACAAAATAGAACAAAAAATGAATGAGAATGATAAATGCAATAGAGTATTTAGAGTATTTGTCTCAACACAGAAATCGAAGGGAATAGTTATTCCCAGTTACTATAGGAATCATGGAATTGCTATTCCTCTTTAAAATGAAAGAATAGTTATTCCACAATTCCTATCATAATAGAAACTATTACCTCTTGGAGTCGAGACAAATTCTATTACATTTGTCATCATTCCTATTTGTTTTCAATTCAACCATTCCACAAACCAAACGAATGATTAAAACAATAAATTACTTCTTAAATACATTTTGGATAGAATTTTGGTACATGACCATACACCACATGTACTGTAGAAATTTTGCGCATTAACCACACTAAAATCATTCCGGAGGTTATTCAAGCATATTTCCAAGATTTAAACATTTGGTTATATCCATACACCTACCAAAATACTTCACTTGCAAAATGTACTATGACCGACAGTTTTCTACAATTCTAGAATTCCAACTTGCAACATGTTTTTCAGCAATTCAAATTTCTCCCCAAAGAAGATAAATATAATTATAAAAAAATTGACAATGAATAGAAAACCAACAATGCAACTTAATATTCGCAAGCACTTCATTGATCAAAGCCGACAATATTGCAAGCAGAAGTCCTAGTATTTTATAATGCGTAGCATCTGCAGCATAAATCAGCAGGATGAATTCGCTATCATGATTTTATCATCGCCATATAATTTCCCATTGTAACCCAACAAGTTTCTAGCAATGTGAAAAACTCACAAGTAGATAATAAAAAGCGAGATTCAATTCAATTTCTAATCTCACAATAAACAAAAGCGACCCCTGCAGTAATGAAATTGATACACAAACTTAATTTGGTGGCATTCTATACTGAATTCAACACAATAAACCTACGTTATCCACCAAATTGAACAACTCACACCTAAAATGAACATCATATAGAATTTGACAAAACAGCTCAAATCATAAAGTTGTCTAAGATTTAAAATTTATAAGATTACGCGAATCCTCATGAATAAACGGACCTAGTAATATCCGCATTACAAAGCAACAAAGTTCATTTGAATTCTAAGACATGCAAAGTTGTTCAAAACAAGAGAAAGAAGTTTGAAAATGAAGAGCACACAAAACCATAGAAGAGTAGACAGAAAGATCATCGCTTCTTGGAGACACCAACAGTCTTTCCCCTGCGCCCAGTAGTCTTAGTGTGCTGTCCACGCACTCTGAGACCCCAGTAGTGACGCAGACCACGGTGATTCCTGCAACAACAAAGCACATCAGTAACTCATGAATGCACACGAAAATGGAACTTGGCACAACAACTATGACAAGAACAGTAGAAGAACCTGATCTTCTTCAATCGCTCAAGGTCATCTCTCAGCTTCATGTCCAAGGCATTGGATACAACCTGGGTGTACTTCCCATCCTTGTAATCCTTCTGTCTGTTCAAGAACCAGTCTGGAATCTTGAACTGGCGGGGGTTGGCAACTATTACCATCAGTTTGTCAAGCTCTTCAGCTGACAGTTCACCAGCTCTATAACATAAAATCCGAGAGTGAAATACTAAACAAACGAATGCCAAATAGGAAAATAAAAAACTCAGAACGCTAACCAAGTAAAGGAAACTAAGCACGTAATGAATAAACATATAGAAACTCCCCAAAACTAAAAAGAGCAAAGGCTGAACAACCTCTAAAATCTAGGTCAAGTAAAAAGAAGTTGCTTCGCTTATTGCAAACACTAACCGTATTTTCCTACAATTGCAGACTAGCTCTTAGGTTAATCAATTAAGGGAAACGAAGACAAATCCAGTAGAAATGCAGAAACAATCTTAATTAGATCATACGACAACAGATTAATCGAACAGGAGAAAATATATACAATTTAACTAGAATATGAAAGAACATAATAGCCTAATTGAAAACTGGGAGCATGAGCATGATAATATATTAAAATACAGAAAAATGGATAGGGTAGAGCACCTTTTGTTCATATCAACATCGGCTTTTTTGCAGACGATGTTGGCAAAACGGCGGCCAATACCCTTGATGGAGGTCAGGGCAAACATAATTTTCTGTTTACCATCAACGTTCGTGTTTAAAACACGAAGAATGTGTTGAAATTCTTCATTTGCTACCAGCGACTACAAGATTTCAATGTCAAACAGAAGCAGAGTCAAATATCAATTATAAGTCAGATTGAAAACAGATGGAGAAACATAGTTAGACTCATCACTGGATAATTGGAATAAAGACTCACCATGGCTAGGGTTCCAGATGAGGAGAAGCTCTCTTCTCTGCGCGGCGGCGAAGTATAAAACTCTTGAAGGAGAGCCCAAAAACCCTAGATGCGCGAAAACAGGCTTCTATGATCCCTTTATATAGCTTCTCGACAAGTATGTTGCCCCATAACTTTGTTTTATAATTTTGCTCCGTTTATTTGTTTTATTTTAAATCATATTTAAGGAAATAATTAAATTAAATGTGGTGTCGATTTTTTTTTGGCATCAAACACTTGCAAAGACAATACTGGTATTAGTATTGTTAATGAGCTGAGCGGATTGCTAGCAGTTCAAGATTGGTTCGGTCAAAAGTTAATTTCACAAAATTCGATTCGAGATCGACATCAGCTCGAGATATAATTAAATCAAGTTGAGCTTGTTAAGATTCAACTTAAAAACTTGTGGGTTCATATATTAATATTATTATATATATGTATAACAATTATCATGGTCGGATTTTTAAATTTATAATATCATACGATTGAATAGTGATATGAATAGTGATATTGTATGGTTAATTTATAAATAAAAATATTCACAAAATCAAATTATCCTACTCACATTTTTTTCCACTCTCTTATTTCCTTAAAAAAATCTTATACGTGATATGCTAGTGTAAGAAGTTACATTTTTGTTAAATGCTCGTTTAGATTCACAAGTTTGAGCTCAGCTATTTAAAAGCTCGAGGCCAATTAAAATTTTTGAAGCTCAAACCGATCACAGTCAATTTCATATATGAACCAAACCGAGCTTATACAGGTTCCGAGCTTATATAGGTTTGATTCGTTAACATTCCTAACTTGTATACATTGGGTTGTAATAAAAGTGTATGCTTAGAATTTTTTTCTAACTATTTTGATGGTAAAATCAATCATACATAAATTTACATAACCTATATAAATAATTAGGTTACTTGTTTTAGTAAAATGTTGTTTGGTTTGAACATATATTATACTTCTAATTTTGTTTTATTTATAAAAAAATTAGGACTATAAAATATAAAATTTTCATGATTTTTCATAAATGTATAGTGAGTTTGGTTTTTATTTCAACTATTATAAATTCGACTAGTTCTTTACTATACACGAATTGAAGTCAATTAACTGGACTTGCCTTCGATTCTTGTCGAAATTAATCAAACTAATTGATCCAATACATTTTTAAAAAGGGGTTTTTATGCTACTACAGGAAACAGCCCAAATAATTATGGGTCATACCATCTCATATTTTTTGAAAGCCCACAAACTAACAAAATTTTTTTCATTATACGTTCAAAAGTTTTCAAAATTAAAAAACCTAAACCTTTCAAACTTCACTCACTCTAACCGTATACTTGCTCACCAATCCATTCACAATCATGCAAAACCGCTTGTCTCCACTCCATTCTCGTGCTCTCAATCGTGCTTTACTCTCAATTGTGCTTTCCTCCAATCATTTTTCAGCTACAAGACAGTTTTTGCGCGATTTTCTGGTTACCACAATCATCCGATTCAACAAAAAAGAAGCTAGAAAAGCATATCCAGAAACAAAAAATGGTTTCATCATTGCGACAACAAGAAATAATGGAGAAAACAACCGGAAATGAAGAACATGAAGAACGAGGTAAACGAAACCCTAAATTGTTATATACTTCGGATATTTTTTGATAAAATAATCTCGTTTCTATGAACTAACATCCAACAACACGCAGACCAAATGATCAAAACGAAGAAACAAACAAACAGCAAAAAAGGAGTTCACAGGTACAAAAAAATAACTAAAATCTCCATACTAGTGATTTAACTCATATTTTAACATGATCTGTAATATTCATCCATTCTACTGATGTTATCTGATGTTATTAACATGATTTTGATTTCTTTTATAAAAATAGACATAAGAATAAGTTTGATGAGTTTTTGCAAAATAAGAATCTATTATATTGATTTTCCTCCATACTACTGATTTTAATTTTGATAAGTCTCTGCAACATAATAATCTATTGAAATGAAAACTTGATGAAAGACATAGTTTAACATAGTTTAAATTTGTAATGCAAAGTGAATATCTACAAATCTACAT
>CATIWQ010036448.1:0-23018 GCA_949673415.1 Euphorbia schlechtendalii
ATTGACGACTCCCATTAAAGAGTGGATACGGTTTGATCAACTTTAGCTTTCACTTGCATACCTTACAACTTTGCTTTGCTTTCTACTTATACTTTCTATTTCAAAGTTTATGATATGTCTATGTGTCATAATGCGTATTTCGTATTAAGTCTTTTATATTAATCAAGTTATATGCGTTGGAGTTAATTTTAAGAGTAGTTCCGGGGTTAACAATATCGTGTATAATCACTGGATCTGTGATATAATGTTGTTTAGTGCACCAGCATTTTTGGAATGGTAACTTGCTAAATGTGGCTATGTGAGAGCGACCCGTACTAAGCATAGTATTAACATTGTCCATGTTTATATAATTGTCTTAGTTCGTTTCTGCTAGGTTTAGAAAAGTTATTTCTTGTGTTGCTCTGCGGCGAATAATTGAACATCTGGGTATTTTGAACCGAGTCTGTTAGATTAGTTTAGTGAATCGTAACATCTTAGTTGAACTTGCATGTTTTCTTTGCTATCCTTTTTTCGTTGGGAAAATCTATATATTTAGATTCTCTAATCTTTCATATCTATATTTACTCATTCTTCATTCTAACCCTATTATCCAAAATATTAAATCTATTTTATTTTCTTTATTCTGTCTTCCTTGTTGATCTTTAGAGCTAGTCCTTCCTTGTGGGTTTGATATCTTTTAAAACTACATTGCAACTGTATACTTGCAGTTATCATCATTTTTCTATCTTGATAGGTGGTATTAACAACAACTATACTTTACGTGAACAAGTTTTTAGCACCCTTAATATATAGCTAAATTCTTTGAGAAAAAGTTATTAAACTTATCAATAGGAATGTGGCGAACAGTGAGCACGTCTTCTTTCGGTGTCATTAAGGGAAGGTTTGCGATTGCTCTTGACTCATCTTTTTGTTTGATGGGTTTTACGGGGACCGAGCGACAAGTGCCTCTCCCGCAGAGCTACCATACATTGGCTTTTGATCCTTCTGACGCCACTCATGTGAGTCTTTGATTAAACATCTTGTCTTCAACCGTAGTGTAGCGGTTTTGGGGTGTTTAACATTTGTTTATTCTTTTTGCAAGTTACACGTGAGGGGATGGATCAAGTGGCCAGACATTCCCTTTCATTGAGGGATATGATGGATCTAAAGGATGGAGTTACACGTGTATGTTCCTTTTCTCGACTTGTTTTATGCTTGACTTTGCATGTAAGCATGAAATGTTATATTTTTTATGTATATGGACATGATTTTCATTGTATGTTTTTATGATTGTAGACGATAGCGGTGAGGGGTGATGAGTATGATCAGCGCTACCAAGAGCTCGATGGTCATTTCCAGGCATTGGGCATTAGTTACCAGGACTTGGATTCTCTTTACCTCGACTTAGATACTAGTCACCAGGAGTTAGGTGCTCGCTATTAGAGTCTGGACGCTCGCTATCAGAGTCTGGATGCTCGCTATTAGAGTTTGGAGGCCCAGCATTAGGAGTTATTGCGGCAGAATGCCGCAGCCGCTCGGGCTCGATCAGATAAGCGAGCTACTACCTCGGGTTTTACCCACTCTCTTGGGTTTGACCTCGATGCTCTACTTAACATGCCAGACACTAGGCCATTACTTACCCCTGATTGGGACGCTGACTTTCTCCATGTTCCACAGCCTCCTCCTACATCTGGTCCAACCGACGGTGCTTCTGGGAGTCTATGTCCTGAGGATTTTCATATATATATATATATATATATTACGGAGCCCCGAGATTCAATGGGTGGATATGACGTATAGGTGACACTTGCTCAGGAGCTCTTATTTTGCTAGTTTTATTTTCTTTCTTTTCGAACTGGATCTTTAGATAAACTTTTCTTGTAGACTTTTAAAAACTCGGATTATATGAAAGAAAAGAGGACTTTGGCCGTTGCGCGCCTGATCTTCATCTGTTGTGTTTTTGTTCTATGAATATGCTTGCATGTTTGTGAATGCCTTATGTATATGCATGAATGAATGAATATAGTAATGCTTATGCTTCTGGTTGATGTGAGTAGGTAACACCGATTTTGAGGGATTTCTTGTAGTTCCTTCTCGCCGATGTCGATGCACAATGAGCGACTTAGGGATTTTCTTCACACTATTCGGGGGCCCGATTGGTGAAAACTTGAGAGATTTGGGCTGTGAGGTCTTCAATACCTTGCTCCCAGGCCTATGAACACAGCCTTCATTTGTGCAGTCCTGAAGTTCAGGGATCCTACTACCCATATCTTTTGTTTTGTAGACTTTGAGATTTGCCCCTTGGTCGAGGAATATCATGCTATCCTGGGGCTTCCCTTTCCAAAGAACCCTACCCCGTTATTCTCGGCGAGGCTGTCTTTTGCATTCCCTTCCTTTCAGTTCGGGGGCGAGGACAAGCTACGAGGCTTGTAGAACTTGGAGTCCAGCAGGCACTTTCTATCAGCTCCTCCTAACGTTAGATATTTTCAAGTCGATGCTACTCTTAGCTGGTTGAAGACTACGCCCAGCTCTCATTTGGCATGGCCATCTATGGTGGCTCTACTTCTTCTAGCGGAGTACGTTTGTGGGGTCGGAGCAGTTGCCCAATTCCTCTTGCTATCTGTTATTGACCCGCTCTCTACAGGTCTTTCTCCCACGGCATTGGCTCTAGCAGAGAGCTTGGTTCATGTGGATGCTGCTTCAGTGAACCCGGACTTAGTGGGTGACCACTTTGCCTTGCTGAAGGTAATTTTCCTTTTCACCCCATTTTCTTTGTTATTTTCGCTACTTATTTAAATGAAATTCTCGTAGGTGTGGTTGTTGGAGAAGCTTTGCTTGACCACCGATCCTCACTTGGGGAAGGCTCAGAATCTTCCTTCACATTATGGTCCTAGGGCTTTCGTTAGGAAAGGCCATCGCTTGTTGAGTGAAGAGGCTTAGATTGAGATTCTGGGACCTTATCGAGCTTCCAAGGTCCACTGGCTTAGCCCTTGGTTGGAGATTCTGTTTGTAGCTACAAACATTCATGATTTTGGCATACTACTGATGGGGTTATTTATTGTAACCTCCTATTCTCCTTCCTGCCTGTGTTGGCAGTACGGGTGCCAGCAGCGAGTTCCGCGACTTCTATGTTCGACCCGTTTCCATGACTTTGGTTCTAACACACTAGACGCCATACGAAAGCTTTGGGCACGCACTACAGTTGTTACGCTGGATTACAACACCCCAGAGACTACTGACATCGATGAGTTCTATCATGGGTGGCTAGGCGAGATCAAGAGTCTTCCGAATGTTGATCAGCATCGTATCTCGTGAGTGGGAGAGGGACGAAGATAGTTTGGACCCCCTTCCTCACACTTCTAAGAAGCACACTGATAAGTGTATAATTACACTAATAATCTTGATATTTTTACTCATAAAACTATGTGGTTTAGAGTCATTTTATACTTCATATAAAAGATTTCACATGGTATGTAGTTGTTTTTCATGCAAAGGCAGAAACTAGGTGAATCTTGGGAGTGAAATGAGCAAAGATGGAATTCTATGCAAAAAGAGTGAAAAAAGTGCAAAAGATGTGTGGAATGCAAGGAATTGGCTTAGGATCGACATTGTCAAAGATCGGTAAAGTTGCAAAGAAGAATCATGAAGAAAAGCATAAGTCACGACCATGTCACGATCGTGATTCCTACTCACGATTGGCCAAATCACACTCGTGACTATCTATCACGATCGTGACTTATCATTCTTCATAAATAGTCAGTTACCAACTTACATTCACGATTGCGACATGTATGTCACGCTTGTGAATAGTGACGGGTTTGATAAACTCTTCTCAACTTCCAACCGCTGGATAAGAACGACCAACCGCCATCGATTGTCAGGCGAAGAGACACCTTTTGGAGATAATTAGACCATGAAAGGTTCCTATCCATTGAAGATAAGGATGAAATCTTGCATCCAATCACATTGAAGATGATGCAACCTTTCACCAATGGACATGACTATTCGTTTTGATAAACGCAACCTTTCACACTCTATAAATAGAGGTTCAAATCAACCACTTCATGCAGATGGTGTAAGATGACATGTATAGCATGATACATGATAGATAGAGAGTGAAATTTATATAGATTTCGCTAAGTTCAAAGTGTTAGAGAGAAAAATGTATAAGTGATTCGATTCTTGTTTCAATCACTAGCTTTCTCCACAAATTCGAGCAATTGTTGTATGAGTGTAATTTAAAAGCACTTATCAATAAATGTTTTTGTTCTTGAACATTCATTTGTTCAATATTCACAAGGAATAGCATCCTAACGGAGGTTTAGTACGAGTCGAGACCAAATTCCAAGTAGACGCAGGAATTGTGGGAATTGACAACTCATATTAAAGAGTGGATACGGTTTGATCAACTTTAGCTTTCACTTACATACCTTACAACTTTACTTTGTTTTCTACTTATACTTTCTAGTTCGAAGTTAATGACATGTCTATGTGTCATAATGAGTATTTCTTCTAGCGTCACTTATATTAATGTAGTTATATGCTTTTAAGTTGACTTTAAGAGTAGTTTTGGGGTTAACAAGATTGTGTATAATCACTGGATCTATGATTATAACGCTGTTTAGTGAGCCAACATTTTTGGAGTGGTAACTTGCTAAATATGGCTATGTGAGAGCGAACCGTACTGAGCATAGTATTATTGTTGTCCAAGTTTTTATAAGTGTCATAATTCATTTACCCTAGATTTAGAAAAGTCATTTCATGTGTTGCTCTGTGGTGAATTATAGGATATTTGGGCGTCTAGAACCGAGTTTGTTGAAGTTATTTAGTGTATTAAACATTCTTGATTATTTTCCATGTTTTACTCCATTATATTTGTTTGTAGGGAATATCTATATGCTTTTCATCTTCTCTACTCTATTCATGCATCTGTCCATTGATCAGTCTACCATTCAAAACCTTCAACTTATTTTATTTTCTTTTGTTCCATAATTCTAGCTGATCCTTAGAACCGAATTCCTTCTCTGTGGGATCGATATCTTTTAAGACTACATCGCAATTGTATACTTGCAGTTATTATCATTTTTCTATTTGATAAGCGGTACTTACAACACCTGTTCATATTTAGAATTTTTATATTACCAGTAGAAAAGTGGCGAACAAGTTTTTGGCGCCGTTGCCGGGGAAGGTAAGTGCGTTCTAGAGATCAAATTTCCGGAGAACGGGAAATTATATTTATGTGTCAATTAGATTTATTTATTTTGATTTTTGTTTTTTATTTTAAGTATTTATATTTTGTTATTAACTTATTTTTCTTGCTTATTCATTGAGTTTTCTTTCTAGCGTGTACATGCCAAGTACGCGTAGTTCGGGAGAAAGTTTAGTGTCTTTTGAATTAGAAATAGAACGATTTGGTAAGAGCAAAAAATGGATAGATAAGAGACAAAGAAAAAGGATGGCTGACGAAGAACAACCAAATCATGATCAGCCTCAACCAAGGCACATGGATTATGTCATTCCAAATATTAATTGTAACAATCAGGGAATTGCTAGACCAATAATTAACGTAAATCAGTTTGAAATCAAGCCAGCATTGCTTCAAATGATCAGCATTAATGTGCAATACTATGGTGTACCCAATGAAAATCTGAATGCTTACATTGCAAACTTTCTAGAAGTCTGTGATACTTTCAAAATTCTCAATGTTCCTGATGAAGCAGTTAAACTTCGCTTATTTCCATTTACGCTCCGTGACAAAGCGAATGTTTGGTTGAATTCATTACCCCCAAATTTAATCACCACCTGGAATCAATTAGCACAAGCCTTTCTGACTAAATACTTTCCTTTAGCCAAAACCGCAAGACTCATTAAAGAAATCACTTCCTTTACTCAGAAGGATAGTGAATCCTTGTATGAAGCCTGGGAACGTTATAAGTAACTTCAACAAGTTTGTCCTCATTATGGTTTACCCCAGAATGTGATTCTACAAACTTTCTACAATGGAATAAATCATGCAACAAGAGGAGCAATTGATGCTATGGCTGCGGGATCTCTTATTAAGAAGACTAGTCAAGAAGCCTTTGATCTTTTGGAAGATATAGCAAATAACAATAGTATGTGGCCAATGGAGAGAGCACAAGTAAGTACTACTAATCCTACTCATTCACATGTTGCATCTACATCTTCTAGTTCAATTAAAAAGGTCAGTGAATTAGACCCTATTTCTGTTATGCAAGCGCAAATATCTGCATTATCTCATAAGATAGATAATATGCGTATAAGTAAGGGTAACCCTTTGACATGTGAAAATTGTGGCCAAATAGGAGGACACATTGCTTTTGAGTGTAACTTTAATCCATGTGTTGGGGAGAAATTAAGTTATGTTCAAAGTCAAGGGAATTCTTATGGCAATAATGGAAATAATTATAGGAGTTCTAATTGGAAGTATGGTGATAATAAACAAAAGAATTATCAGAGTACTAATAGAATAGGATAGTTGGCTAGTAAGATAGACTAGTTTCTAGAAGGAGTTTGTAATAAGCAATCAGAGACTGAGGAATGTTACAAGAAGTTAGAGAATAAGATGAATAATATGTTTAAGAATCAATCATCTTCTATTCATAATTTGGAGATACAAGTTGGTCAATTAGTGAGTGCTATTCCATCTAGAGGAAAAGGCCATTTACCTAGTAACACAGAAGGAAATCCTAAGGAAAATGTGCATGCTATAGCTCTTTGTAGTGGTAAATTACTAGATAAATTAGATCCTTCAAATATTCTTCCTAATGATGTTATTGAAGTGCCAGATGATTATCTGAGTAAATCCAATGATAAAGTAGGAGTGGATGAATAACTTAATTCCCGAAAGATTAATCCCCCTCAACCATCGTTTCCTCAAAGAATGAAGAAGAAGAATGATGATAAGTAATTCATCGAATTCATCAACAAACTTTAAGGTTTGGAAATCAATATTTCATTCATTAAAGCCATTACACAGATTCTAAATTATGGTAAGTTTATTAAAGAACTTTTATCTCGTAAGCGTAGTTTAGAAGGAATATTGAAAGTATCTTTAACTGAAGATTGTAGCAAAATAATAACTTCTACAATGCCCACTAAACTTAAAGATCCGGGAAGTTTCACAATACCGTGTAAACTTGGAAACATTTCCTTTCCAAAATGTTTATGTGATCTTGGGGCTAGTATAAATCCTATGCCTTTATCTATTTTCAAAGAGTTGAAGCTTAATGATGAAGTTAAAAGGAAAAATATGGTCTTGCAATTGGCCTACCAATCTATTAAACACCCTTATGGAATAATAGAAGATGTGCTAGTTAAAGTGGATAAGTTTGTTTTTCCGACAAACTTTGTTGTGCTAGATTTTGCATATAATGAAAAATGCTCTATAATCTTAGAAAGATCTTTTATGCATACTGGTAAAGCTTTGATAGATTTGTTGGAAGGCAAAATTAAGTTAAGGATAGGCAACGATACTGTTGAATTTAATATGGATAAGGCTTATAAATATCCAATGGATGCATACATATGCATGAAACTTGACTTGATCGATGCTTGCATTCAAGAAGTTTTCAAGTTAGATTTCATACATGAATATGAAGTCAAGGAGTTGGAAAATTCCATTGGCATGTAAATCTCTTATCTTTTCCAATATATATAGTAGTATATAGTAGTTTATTTTTATTTTTATTTTGTTTTTGTGTGTGTTTTTAAGTTAGTGTCATTTTAAAATAAAAGAAAAGTGAAAAGTTTTTGGACTTTAACATTTCACGCTCGTGACCTGTTTTGCGCTCGTGAATGGAATTGTCAAAATATTATGTTTCTGTCTAAGTGAAAGTCACGATCGCGATATGCATGATTTCACAGCAGTTATTGTTGTAACGTCTCTTTTTCTAACGGTTACATTAGATATGTATCCGTTGAAAAAGCAACATACTCTATTTCCTATATATATGTAACTATTTTCCTAGTTGATTTTCACAAATCAATCACTCTTTTCACAACTTCAATCTCTTGCAAAGCAAATTTTCTCAGTTTTTCCAAAAATCAAAACACAAATCTTTCTTTCAAATTCTTGAATTAAATTTCAATGGCTCCAAAGAAATCAGCAACAACCAAGGGAAAGAATAAGTTGGTCAATAAAAAAACAAGTATGGATGCCCTTTTCCGATCTGTGGTGAAGAAGATGTTGAGAGATATATGAGGATTAAGAAGTTTGATTTCCAAGGTACACTCTTTTATGATCCTACTTTTGCAATTGATGCTGGAATACATGCGGAAGTAGAGGAATACTTTTTCCTATTTAGGTTGGAAAGCTTTGTTAACATGCATTTCCCGTTTAACGAGGAATGGGTCCTCGAGTTTTTGGTTACTGTTAAGGAGGATGGGAATTCTTTCAAAAGGAAATTTAGGAATGAAGGGGATGAGTATAAGTTCAATTTGATGGAATTGGTTAAGTGGTTTGGTTATGGAGAATCCTATGAAGAGGTTGAAAAGGAAGACGATTATGATCTAGCGAGTGTATGGACTGAGTTAACGAGATTGGATAGATACAATGTCAAAAACTCATCCAACAAGAACATTCGAAGTAATAGCTTTCTTTACTTTCATAAGTTTATCTCTCAAAGTCTTTGCTTCCGACACTAGACTACCAACGTGTCGATGAAAGATTTAGTTGTATTGGAGTGCACCGTTTCGCAATTAAGGCCAAAGTTTCCAATTTACATGTTGGAATCCATCACTAGTCATACTACACATAAAAAGGCTAGAGTTGGAGGTGCGAATACAATTTGCAGAATTATTTTGGGAGCGAAGAACCAACTACCATACTGATATAATCCTAGAGAGAAGCTCAACTTTATGGGAGGAGTTTACATGAAGAGAGCGAGATTAGTTAAGGAGGAACAAGGGAAATTTACATTTTTACCATATGGAGTAAGGGTTAGGAAGTTAAGACTGACAGGAGAATCTACTTCTCGAGAGACCAATCCGACGAAGGCATTGAAGAAGTTCAAATCAGAAGTAGTGAAGCGAGATAAGCCTCCGGGAGTACACATGCCAATGAAGATACTTGCAGAGGGAAGTTCGTGAATGATGCCAATCAAGCATGCCTTGATATAGCTTCCATACAACAATATGTTCGTTAACTCATAAAATCCAACATTTCTTTGAACTAGAAGTTGAGTTGGTACTTCAAGAAGCAGAATATGGATATCTCACCAAGTCCTCCAAATTCAAGTTCGAAAGAATGAAAATAATCGGGTTCAAATTTCTTTTTCTTTTTCTTTTTATTTTATTTTCTTTTCATTTATTTTGTGTGTTTAGTTTCGTTTTTGTCATTTCTAGTTAAGTCTCTCACAATGAGGACATTGTGTTCTCTAGTGTGGGGGGGGGGCACTTGTATAAAATCCAGAAATCCAAAAAATCAAATAAAATTAAAAAATTGAAGAATGAAAAATTTTCTTGATTTTTTGTTATTTATACCTTATCCATACCTATACTATACTAACATATTTCCAAGGTTATTGTGAGTGTTAGGTATTACAAGTTTGATGTTGGTGCAAATTTCGAACAAAAATTTTTGTTTTGAGTATGAGCGCACGTTGAGCTTGTGAGCGCTTTAGTAGATTGGCACAACATTTAGCATTTGGCAAGGATGAGTAGTAGTAACATTCAATAACAACATTCCAAGTAAGTTTTGATATATATTTCAATGCAACAAGAATTAGTATAAGTTATATAATTTTAGTTTAATGCTACCGATAAGTTTTGAGTGGAGTAATATCTAGTAGTGTTCTTACTATGAGTTTTATATGCTATTCTCGAATACGTCCTATAAGTATTGAGTGTGTCTACAGTGTAGGGAATCTATAGCTATAATACTTTGAAAGTGATCAATAAAGGATGAGGGTCTTGAGAGAAAAAAAATCAAAAGAAAGAGAGGATAACCAATGAGTTATGCAAAAGGTGAGGAATGGTACGGAGCAGAAACTGCAACAATTCAATGAGTGAAAAAGAAAAAGTAGCATAGCATGAAAAATGTACAAATCTGTACTTCAAAAACATATGCTTAAAAAAAAGAGAGAAAGTGGTATGGAGCATAAAATGCAACCACTAAAAAAAGGGGAGAGTGGTATGGAGCATAAAATGCAACCACTAAGAGTGTTTAGCATCCTAGGTTACCTAAAAATGCTTTGAGATCAATTCAAAGTGTGCTCCCTTTATCCTTTATACTTTATACTATACTTGAGAGAAGGAAATATTCGAGCGAGCATATAACGAAGACACAATTTGGTTGGCCCTCCATTAAGAGCAAAGGTATGCAACTGGATTATATAAATTGCACATTACTAATTTGTGGGAAATTTCGTATACTTTACTTGAACTTTATGCAACGTGGGAATGTGGTACTCACTACAATAGTCTTTCATCAAATGAGGTACGAATTTGAATTACTATTTTATACACTTCTGTTGTGTATGCCTTGAGGACAAGGAAAAAGTTAAGTGTGGGGGTGTGATAAGTGTATAATTACACTTATTATCTTGATATTTTTACTCATAAAACGATGTGGTTTGAGTCATTTTATACTTCATATAAAAGATTTCATGTGGTATGTAGTTGTTTTTTGTGCAAGTGCAGAAATTAGGTGAATCTTGGGAGTGAAATGATCGAAGATGGAATTCTATGCAAAAAGAGTGAAAAAGGTGAAAAAGATGCATGGAATGCAAGGAATTGGCTTAGGACCGAAGTTGTCAAAGATCGGTAAAGTTGCAAAGAAGAATCATGAAGAAAAGCATAAGTCACGACCATGTCATGATCGTGATTCCTACTCGCGATTAGCCAAATCATGCTCGTGACTATCTATCACGATCATGAATTATCATTCTTCACAAATAGTCAGTTACCAAAATACATTCACGATCGTGACATGTATGTCATGTTCACGAATCATGACGGGTTTGATCAACTCTTCCCAACTTCCAACCGCGGGATAAGAACGACCAACCGCCATCAACCACCATCAACTATCAGGCAAAGAGACACCTTTTGGAGAAAATGAAACCATGAAAAGGTGCCTATCCATTGAAGATAAGGATGAATTCTTGTTTCCAATCACATTGAAGATGATGCAACCCTTCACCAATGGACATGACTATTCGTTTGGATAAACGCAACCTTTCACACTCTAATAAATAGAGGTTCAAATCAACCATTTAATGCAAATGGTGTAAGATGACATTTATGGCATGATACATGATAGATAGAGAGTGAAAGTTATATAGATTTCGCTAAGTTCAAAGTGTTAGAGAGAAAAATGTATAATTGATTCAATTCTTGTTTCAATCACTATATTTCATTACAAATTCGAGCAATTGTTGCATGAGTGTAATTGCAAAGCACTTATCAGTAAAAGTTTTTGTTCTTCAACATTCATTTGTTCAATATTCACAAGGAATAGCATCCTAACGGAGGTTCAGTACGAATCGATACCGAATTCAAAGTAGACGTAGGAATTGCGGGAATTAATGACTCCCATTAAAGAGTGGATATGGTTTGATTAAATTTAGCATTCACTTGCATACCTTACAACTTTACTTTATTTTCTACTTATACTTTCTAATTCAAAGTTTATGACATGTCTATGTGTCATAACGAGTATTTCGTCTTGTGTCACTTATATTAATGAAGTTATATGCTTTCAAGTTGACTTTAAGAGTAGTTTCAGGGTTAACAAAATTTTGTATAATCACTAGATCTGTGATTATAACGTTGTTTAGCGAGCTAACATTTTTAGAGTGGTAACTTGCTAAATATGGCTATGTGAGAGCGACTCGTACTAAGCATAATATTATTGTTGTCTAGGTTTTTATAAGTTTCATAATTCATTTACCCTAGATTTAGAAAAATCATTTCATGTGTTGCTCTGTGGTGAATTATAGGATATTTGGGCTTCTAGAACATAGTTTGTTGAAGTTATTTAGTGCATATAACATTCTTGATTATTTTCCATGTTTTACTCCACTATATTTGTTCTTAAGGAAGATCTATATGCTTTTTATCTTCTCTAATCTATTTATGGATCTGTCCATTCATGAGTCTACCATTCAAAACCTTCAACTTATTTTATTCTCTTTTGTTCCGTAACTCTAGTTGATCCTTAGAACCGAATTCTTTCCCTGTGGGATCGACATCTTTTAAAACTACATCACAACTGTATACTTGCAGTTATCTTCATTTTTCTATTTGATAAGCGGTACTGACAACACCTGTTCATATTTAGAATTTTGATATTATTAGTAGAAAAGTGGTAAACACGCGCTCGATGGAATGATTAACATCCTTAGATCTATATCTATTTGCCACAAACTTTGACATTTGTTTTCTAAACTTTGTTTTTGGTTTGTTTGAATTGCTTTCGATATTATGAGATTTTATCAAAATTTATTTTGTTTACTTGTGATATTATAGTATGCACACATCCATACAACATAAACATATATCTTTGCGAACATAACACATTTCATGAAATGACTTTAAAAAAGTCACAAGTTTTCCAATGATTTGAATCCTACCACCAGCTAGCCATGAATAGGTTTTCTAACTCGCGATCCCTTTTTTCCTCACAATGCCCCAATTTTTTCTTGAGCTGCCCTTCACGGGTTTTCAATCTACCGGGCTCTTCTGATTTTTATACAAGAATGGTCCTAATCGTTGCCTAGGTGGCCAAGTGCCACTTCGAGGACTAGTTTTTCTCTCTTTTTTGGTGTACTGCTTTTGTTGATTTATTTCTTTTAGTTTTAAATGTTGTAGCGCTTGAGCTTGTCTTGATTAACCGGATTAACAAACTCGTTTCCATCCATGTCCATGATCTTGGCAGCTCCTTTGCTTAAAATCTTCATTATGATATAAGGACCTTCCGAGTATGGGCAAAACTTTCCCCAGACATCTACATTTGAGAGTCTAATTTGCTTCAAAACCTGGTCTCCCGCCTTCAATGGTTGGCTTTTGAATTTAACCCAGTTATTGTACGCCCTAGCCATGTATTATTAGTACATCTACAAATGATCCAATGCCTTTATACATTGCTCATCTATCATGTTCAGCAGTTCAAATCTAGCCCTTGCTCAATCTGACTCCTCTAGTCTTGCCTCTAAGGCCACTCGGAGAGATTTTACTTCCATTTCAACTGGCATAACTGCTTCCATCCCGTACACCAATGAGAAAGGGGTTTAATCAATGGGAGTTTTTACGTTGGTTCTATATCCCTATACTGCGAACGGTAACTTGTCAGCTTAATCCCTGTAGGTAACAACCATTTTGCTCAAAATTTTCTTGATCGATTTGTTAGCCGCCTCTATTGACCCATTAGCTTGTGGTTTATGGTGACGATCGATGGTGCTTTATCCCAAATTTCTCCATTAGGTCTGATGTATCTCCTTGGAATTGAACCCCGTTATCCGATATGATGTGATGCGGGATACCATATCGGGCGAAGATATGCTTTTCTATGAACTTGGCCATCTTCTTAGCGGTGATATTGGTGTTAGATATGGCCTCTATCCATTTTGAAAAGTATTCGAATGCTACTACGATGAAGCGATGTCCATTAGTCAAGCTTGGCCGAATCTCATAGATGATGTCGATGCCCCACGCTGAGAATGGCCAAGAAGTGGATAAGCTATGAAGCTCGGATGGAGGTAGATGACTGATATTCCTGTAAATCTGGCACTCATGGCATTTTCGCACTTCAGCTACGCAGTCTGAGACTATTGTTTCCAATAATACCCTTGGCGCTGTATTTTCTTGTCAAGTGGCATTCCGTTCATGTGTGGCTCATAGTCTCTCGCATGCATTCACCTTATGATCAGTAGTGCCTCTTGTTCATTAAAACATCTCAATAACAGCTCTTCCAGTGTTTGTTTGAACAGATCCCTGTCTACTAATCTGAATTGCACCGCCAATTACTGTAATGAAGGTCTCTTCGATTCTGTTGCGCTTTCTCGATATCCCCCGATTTGCAAAAATTTGACGATGTCGAAGAATCAAATACTAGTGGCTTGCTCATCCTCTGACTCTACTAGGCGATAGTAGAAGGGTTCTTTGGCTATTTGTAGTACAACTGGCTTAATTGACTGAGTCTAGGGGCCTTCCCACATTGATGCCAATGTAGTAAGTGCATCTGCCATTTTGTTTTCATCCCTTGGTACGTGTTTAAACACGCACCGTGAAATTTTTTATGAGGCCTTCCATACTGCTTCCACATAAGGGCGAAGTGATTCTTCTCTTATCTCCCAATAACTAGTAACTTGTCTTATAACTAGAGCTGAGTCTCCAACTACTGACACTTCTTTTGCTCTCGCCTTCCGAAGTGCCTCCAACCCAAACAGATAAGCTTCATATTCAGCACCATTGTTTGTTACTGGGAAATCCAATTGTTTGGAAAGAGGTATAACTTTATTTTACGGGGTTATCAAGATAACACCTAGGCCGTCTCCACTTCTATTCATAGCACCATCGAAGAACATTTTACACTCTGTTTGGGCACCTTCTACCAATGCTAGTTGCTCTTCCGAGAATTCTAGGTCCTCAACATAATCAGAGTCCAAGGGTTGATAAGCTAAAAATTCAGCGACTGCTCATCCCTTAATAACCTTCTTGGTCCTATATTAGACTTCAAATTCAGATAAAAGCAATAACCATCTTGAGAGTTTTCCAGCAAGTGTTGGTGATTGGCATAAGTACTTCATCGGGTTGATCTTCGTGATAGCTTTTATTCGATAAGATTGGAAGTAGTGGCGTAGCTTCTTCGTTAACAAAACCATCGTTGTATAGATTTTCTCTACCAAAGTGTTGCGGGAATCATATTCAAGCAGTTTCTTGCTTAGGTAGTAGACTGCGTGCTCACTCCTATCTTCATGTTCTTGCACCAACATAGCTTCGATAGATGATTCCTCGATTGCTAAGTATAGGATTAGGGGTTTTCCAGGTTCTGGTGGGCAGAGGATGGGTGGGTTTAACAAGTAATGTTTGATTTTGTCAAACACTACCTGACATTGGTCATTCCAAACCATTGGTTAGTCCTTTCGTAATAGTTTGAAAATCAGTTCGTAAATGGTGGTGAGTCTGGCGATGAATCTTCTAACGTACTGTAGAGATCCTAGAAATGATCCGACTTCTTTCTCTGTTTTTGGCATGGGCATTTCCCTGATGGCTTTGCTTTTATCAGAATACATTTCGATTCCTTTTTGGCTAACTATGTGCCATAGAAGTTTCCTAGAAGTGACCTCAAATATGCACTTTTTTTGGTTCAAGCGTAGATTGTACTTCTCGATCCTGGTGAGGAATTTGTCTAAGACAACTGGATGTTCTTCTCTGGTGTTGGATTTGATGAGTATATAAGCAACATAACTTCCACTTCCTTATGGATCATGTCATGAAGTAGGGTTGTCACAGCTCGCCGATATGTTGGGCTAGCATTTTTCAAACCAAATGGCCTTACCTTGTAGCAGTATACACCCCATTCCGTGATGAAAGCTATCTTGACTTTTTCCATTATAACCATCAGTATTTGATTATTGCCTAAAAAACCGTCCATGAAGGAATACATAGCTGCACTTGATGCATTGTTAACCAGAACATCTATGTGGGGTAGGGGGAAATCATCCTTTGGGGATGCTTTATTCAGATCCTTAAATTCCACGCAAACTCTTACCTTACCATCCTTCTTTGCTACCGGGACTATGTTAGCCAACCATGTCATGTACTCAACCACTTCCAAGAACTTAGCTTTAATTTGTTTTGCCAATTCAACTTTGACCTTTTCCTCCCATTCGGGTTTTAAGTGATAAGCTTCTATTAAACTAGTTTGATTGGGAAATGGTGCTCCGTGATCTGTCTGACAACCCAGGGCATGTCTTCATATAACCAAGCAAATGCTACCACATGGCGTTAAAGTACATTTGTCATCTCTCTCTTTTGTTCAGGAATCAAATCATTGAAAATTGTCACCATTTTTTGTGACTCATTTGTACCCAAGTTAATTTCATTTAATGGCGTATCATGTTTGTTAAAGATATTATGTGTATGATCATATGAATGCATGGTGCCATCAGGTAAAACATCAACTAAGTAAGAAAAATTTTCATATTTCACTGAACTAGACTCGTAGGCAAAATTGTCACAGACATCTGAAATGTTCATTATTAAATCATCATCTTTTTCATCCTCTACAAACGGAGGGCCTTCATTTGCTGTAGTAAGTGTGTCAGGGGTTGGTTCAGCTTCAAGGGTGGCATGTGCCAGCTTTTCCGTGAGGAGTCTGATGGCCTTTGTGAATGCTGCTACCACATCCTCCAGTGCTCCACCTTTCTCGGGTTCGGTTGGTTCATCCTCAGTTGGGCTCACTTCCATGGTCAGGTCTGCTTCTTCTTCAACGAAGGGCTCCTCATGTTGTTAAATTAGCTTGCTAGTCAAGAAGTCAAACACATCATTAAATATTTCAAGTTCTTTGATCTCTTCTCCGTTCAAGATTGACAGCTCTGGCTCCCCTAGATATGCCTTAGTACCCTCAGCCTCGTAGATGCTAACCACGTTGCAGAATAAGGGTCGCTTGTGCTTATACATTGTCATGTTTGGGGTGAAACCCAAACCTAACCCAAGTGTGACCATAACGGGGTCAATGGCTCTGATGATCCCTTGATGGTGTTTTCCCAGAACCCTTCCTAGGATGAAGACCTACTTTTTCATAAGAGTCCTTAGGTTTCCGGAGAAGAATCGATACCCTTTCAGTGTCCCATGCCTCTTCTTATCTTTAGTGGTGACCGCTACCCTGAGTCCCTATGCTTCCCTTTCCTTAAACGCGATTGCCACCATTACTGATTCCTCATCCGCTTCAATAGTTGTTAGCCTCCCCTTGTGGATAAGCTTTATCTTTTGGTGCAAAGTGGATGGGACCGCTCCTATTGCATGGATCCATGGCCTACCCAAGAGCTACCAGTAAGTTACCAGGGTATCCAGTACAATGAACTTTACATTGGAGGTCACCCCTCTTGCAGTGACCTCTACTTCGAAACTGCCCACTACCCCCCTCTTGGAATCATCGTAGGCACTAATCACCATATCTGACTTGGCTAACATATCCTCCCTTAGCCCTAAATGAGGTAGGACCTTGAGTGGACCTAGATTAATGGTCGACCCATATTGACCATCACGCATGATATTGCACGATCAAAAAATTCAAACCTTGATAATTAGGGCCCTATTGTGCAACCCTAATTCTTATGGCAGCTCAAATTGATCAAGGTTATGGATGGAATTTAACAGGGAGCGATCCCTTCCCCAATAGCGGCGCACATCTCAATCACTGATGTTGTGGGCGTAGCGGGCATTTCCATTATCCTCTTGACCAGGTCCATCCTATGTTTTTGGGATATTTCAAACAACTTCCATATGTTGTATTTTGCCTGAGTCCCTTTCAGTTGATTCACCAAGTGGTCTACGTTCAGCATGTCCTCATCCACCTTCGAGGGTAGTAGTGGTTCAGGTTGCTCCCTTGTGATTTCTTCGGGTCTGGAGTTATTAAGTTGTACTGCCTCTTCTTTTCGGAACACCCATCCACTCCGGGTAACTCTTAGTACTCCATCCTCTAGCACCTTTGTTTTTGTTGAATTTACACAGGGGTATTGATCATATCCATATTTGGGTTGGCTACGTTGTCCCTTCGACTTGTAGGAATCCAGGTTAATGGGCTTCTTCCAATATAGGATGGTCTCCCCTTCGACCAAGGTCCCTTCTTCTATCTTCCTTTTCCTTCTTGATTTAAGGACATATCAAGATTGATGGGCACCCTTACTGGCATCTTCCCAGAGTCTGCTTCTACCGTGTCTCCTCGAGATTCAGTCCTCTCCAAGGAGAACACCTCTACCGGTAGATCCTTTTCCGTGCTCCGCCCCTCATCAGCCAAAGCATTCACCCCCAGGTTGGATCGTGATAGCATTACTAGTATCCCTCACCCTACAGCAAGGACATTGCGAAGTCTGATGATTCTTTCCCTGTCAAGATGATGAGCGTGAAATGATAGCTCATCAAAATTGGGGATTGTCAACCTCGATAGGTGGTAGGGGTACCAGTCGCCTGATCCTTCTACTATCAACCAAACACCAGCCTGTTTGGTTGGTCTCGAAGACATCACCACATAGATGAACATCCAGCACTTTATGTAATTAGTGAGCGACTCATCCTCCCTTTGTTTGCAAGCGAGCATATCTCGCATGCATTGCTTTGGTGTTTCCAGGAATGCAAATTCTGTCTGGAATTCTGCAGCAATGTAACTCCATGTCCCCTTCGTCTGCTCCAACTGCATGTCATACCATTGACTTGCCACTTCTACTAGCGAGCGCGAAAACAATGTTGCTATCATATTCTGAGAAAACCCTATGCTCGACACATGGTATAAAATTTAGACAGATGGGATGATGGTGCGTCATTCCAATCAAAAATTGACATTCCGGCCAAACTGAAACTGGCCCTAGGGATTTCCTCCCTACCGCTGACTTCTTGATTACTTGACTATGATTCGAGAATCTCCATCACATTATCCGAGTCCATGCCCGATTTAATCACTATAATGTACTGACCTTCCTTATCGGTCGGTGCTTCTCCTTACAAATCCCTCCCTACGCATAGGTTTCTGACCGGTATATACCGACAATCCAGCAAGGTCTACCTCAAATGCTTTAATCTCACCTCTGCTCCCTTGGCTGCCTGATTCTTTCTCCAACATTCTCAACATATGCTTAGGATCCCTTCCTCCTCCAACTACCATCACGAACCCCCAAGCCATAAAAAATGCATATCAACACCTTCTCCTACCTTATCCCGAAGTTAATCATCCCAACGTTAGCCTCAACATTTGGCAGAGGGTTGGTTTTATTGTTTAGTTTAAGCGCAGACTCATGAATGATTTTATCATCCACCAACTTCTAGATAGTCTTCAACAGTTCTTTAAAATTATTAGTCCGATACCCCAATGCTACATGGTAATAGCAAGTAATTATTCTTATTTTCGGGCTTGGGAGGGACATGCTTTTTCAAGCTCTCTATCTGTTTAAGCTCCCGTAGCTTGGTAAGTCCCAAATTGGTTGTATAAGGGGAGATGTAATGATACTCCTCCTTGGATAATCGAACAGTAGCCACCTTCTCCTCCTGTACTAGCTGTACCGCTAGTTGCTTTTCCTTCACCTGTACCGGGTTAGATTTATTCTTCTTGTACCAGTGCTTGCTAGGTTTGCTCTATCGGCTCTTCCATAGCATCGTAATGCTCTATCTTTTCAGCTTGAACAAACACTTCCTGGTAATTGTGGAAGGTTTCTAATCCCAGTCTTTTACGATAAGATGGCAGCACGCCATCTAGAAGCTTAACGATCATTTCCGGCACACTCAAAAGAGATTTCAACCTCACTTGCGTAGCCATCCAACATTTAAAATAAGGCTTGAAACTCTCTCCCTGCTTCTGCCTCACTACTTCTAAATTCTGCATGGCAGTGACCATCAAGGTGTTGAAGCCATAGTGATCCACCATTGCCTTGGATAGGCACCCCCAATCATAAGTAATGTCCATGGGTAGATGACTGTACCACTCATTTAAAGGACTCCCAAGAGTAACAATGAATAGCTTGGCCATCATACGATCGCTAATTCTCAAAGCCCTCATCACATTCTGATAGTGTGCGAGATGAGCACAAGGGTCCGTGTTGCCAATGTACTTCTCAAATTGGGGCATAGAAAAAGTTGGTGACAGTGTATCATCATCCCTGGCTGCTGACTATGTCAGAATTACACCCATCTACCCCTATGCAATATGCTCACCATGGGTAGCTCAAAAAATGTTACCATAGTTCAGTCATTCTTGGCTGCTGGAGGATATTGTTTGGGGTCCCTAAGAAACCACCATATTGCATCCCTGGGTTAAACTGTCCCTTACCCTGGAACATCTGAGAAGGTCCACCCCAGCTTGGCACCGTAGGTTGAGCTGTCCCTTGAACAAATGGGATGTAATTGGAGGAGGGCCTTATTTCTGGCAGCCCCACCGCTCTAGGCATAAATGAAGTTTGTCCCGGTTGCCCCGAGAAGAACTGGCCACCAACCTATAGCTTAAAAGAGAACTTATACATTGTTTGGCCAACCTGCGGCTGACCCTGCCCCGACCCGAACTGATAAAAGGTAGGGAGGACTATACCGGAACTCGGAAATGCTGCAACAGAAAAGGATGGTCCCCCTTGTAGAACTGTGCCACCGACGTTCAAATTAGGCACCACATCATTTGCCCTTTGTCGAGTTACCCTGTCGTAGTGTGATGGTTGATGATCGACGCAAACTAGTCATTGTTAGCAAAAGCATTCATCGCAGTAGCAATCTCGGTGCTCACCGACGATTGGTTCACTTGTGGGTTCTATCTTACCCTAAGATTCTGTTCCTCTATCACATTCTCCTCTTGTTGTTTAGCCATATTACTGAAACTACACAGAGTGCATTGTTTTGAATCCGAACCTGAGCCTTCGTTGGAGTTTGTATACAGAACCCCTTCTAAAGTGGCCGTAATTGGAGAGATGCAGATCAATCGACAAGAAGCCCTATTCCAAGCCCTTTGGTAGACAAGCTTTTTCCTAGCTGAAGTACACAGGAAGATTGTTAGATTTATAATGCGTGCTGGATGCGTGAGGTGTTAATGTTATGGTTGCGTTCATAAAGGGTTAACATGCCATGATATGAAATGAGAATTAAGCAAAGATAAAAGAGAAACGTTAGTTAATAGATGAGTGAATGTAAGTCCATCCATTAGGGGCGGAGTCAAGATCTGTATGCTGTTGATGGGACAACATGATAAGAATGATGCTATGAAGTAAACAGATGCCAAATGGGCATCGCGCAAGAATTCTGGCAGGTTTGTCTTTAGAGTCAAACATCATGTGGGCATCACGTTGAAAAATGGGTAAGTGATACTATATAATTCTAATTGGTTTCATGTTATCCTAGGGTGACACGATCTCGATTGTTAACTAAATCCTAAGTATGAGTGACACCAATTGGCATCATGCTGATGACAACATGATATGTCCATTTAATATCATGAGTGTGTGCGTTCAAGTGTCGGCATTAAGATTCGTAGTTAGCAAGGCACATTTGTATAATCCGTGATGAATAAAAAGTGGCAAGCACATAACACATAATATCTAACTTCCAACCATACAACTCCTACACATAGGGTTTTTGGCTAGTCGCTATCCTAAGTTTGGTTCATCTTAGTACCAAAAGGATACTAAGGAGCACACCTGCAAGAAAATATAATGCATGGCCGTTTGTTGGGTAAATCCTCAGGGAAAATGCCTACGGCTTATTTATATGAGGTTTATAAATGGGTTGTTGATGTAAAAGGTTCTTGTTGCACTAAAATGCACTCCAAGCCTCTCCCTAAATGGGTTCTAATGAGGAACGTACATGCTATATGACAACAAGTGCTCCACCCGCTCAAGTACTATCTTTTCTCAAGGAGGAAGAGTAGTACAAGAGAAAGCTTCGCGGTAATAGGGGTACTTTAGACTTATGGGTTAATCCCATCTATAGCAACGCGAAATTTATGAATATGTCGTAATTAAGAGAAAATGGAATAATGTGATAAATAATTTTCGGCACTTATCCTAAATCTAAAACCTTTGAAAAAATAAGTTTTTAGAAACAAATCCCAACGGAGCCACCACTGTGAGCGGACAACACGGAGCGATGGGCCAAGAGCATGAGGAAATGAGAGGCGCGGTCCACCGTGGTGTTTAAATGTTGAAAATGAAAATATTCTAGGTCGGGGACCCAGAAAAGTTGGATTGAGAAAGCAAAAACATTTGTAGATCGGTCAAACTCGAATCCGCCGTCTCTTAGTGTAGAGTCGCCACCTGGATTAGCTCTTTCTAGGAATTAGAGTCCTATGAGGCTTAACGTCCGGGGGATGGTGTGAGCGGGCGACATGGAGCAGTGGGCCTAGAGCGCGTGGGATGATAGGCGTGGTCCACCAGGGTGTTTGAAAAAAGGTGCACCGAGTTGGGGACCCGGGAAAAAGGTTTGAAAGAGAAAAAAGGCGAAAAATGTTTAAGATCGGTTCTAACCCGAATCCGACGTCTCTTAGTGTGGAGTCACCACCTGGATTAGCTCTTTCCAGGAATTAGAGTCCTGTGAGGTTTAACGTCCAGGGGATGACCCACCAAGATACAGAGATTCGGGTATGGGATAAGTTGCTTATTTCTCATTGGATCATATTATATTACATCTACAGAAAACCGTTTTCTTTTAATTGCGCATATTCGGACTTAGGTCATTTTTGGAGTTTAGATGCATGGTTTACGTATTGTGAAATAATAAATCATTCACAAAGAGGAAAAATAAACCATCCACAAAACAGTAAGTAAATGCGAAAACTAAAAGCGAAAAATGGAAATTACAAGGCTTAAAAAATCAGGGGATGCAACCGCCAGCTAACCTATTAATTACATTTCCCAAAAATTGAAATTATGATACCCGAAGGAAAATTAAAGTCCTAAACATACATCTAATCCTAATCAACCTGCATCCACAAAGGTTAGCACAGGGGATAGCATGTATGTTCGGTTTTGAATTCAACGAGGCCCGTGTGGCCTTAAAAAAAGATCGCGATATTGTGTTTGTTATTTAAATAAAACCATTCATTTTATTAGCACATTGGTTGTTCATTTTAATTAATGAAATTGCTCGCACGGTAAAACGTGAGGTCTGTTATCCGGGAATATATTTTATTCCCTTCGTGGGGGTGTTCTAACATACATCTCCTTGTAATAAAGAAAAAGATGAAGAAGAATTACAAAAGTTAAAATAAAATAAAAGAAGAGAAAGTCCTAGGTTCGCAGAAGAAATCAGAAGAAGAAATTAAACACTGAAAGCACGAGAATTGCAGTTCTAGGAACTCAGAGGCTTACCCTTACTGAACGAATCCACGT
>CATIWQ010036457.1:0-37062 GCA_949673415.1 Euphorbia schlechtendalii
TGGATGGTTTATTATTTTGCAATACATGAATCATGCATATAAAGTCTAAAAATGACCTAAGTGCGAATATGCATAACTAAGAAAATACGGTTTTCTGTAGATGTAATATAATGTGATCACTTAAGAAATAAGCAATTTATCCCGGACCCAAATCTCTGTGTCTTAGTAGGCCGTCCCCCGAACATTGAGCCTCACAAGACTTTAATTCCTGGAAAGAGCTAATCCAGGTGGCGACTCCACACTAAGAGACGGTGGATTCAGGTTTGAACTAATCTAAAATTGTTTTCCCATTCTCTTTCACCCTTTTTCTCCGGGTGCCCGACCAGGTGCTTTTCATTTTAAGCACCCCGGTGGACCGTGCCTCTCATCTCCGTGCGCTCTCGGCCCACCGCTCTGTTTCGGTCGCTCACAGTGGCGACTCCCATGGGGATTTTTTTCTAAAAGCTTATTTTTTCAAAGGTTTTAGATTTTGGATAATTGCCGAAAATTATTGATCACATTATTCCGTTTTCTCTTAATTATGACATATTCGACGCATTGTAATAGAAGAGATTAGCCCATAAGTCTAAGGTACCCTTATTACCGCGAAACTCTCTCTTGTACTAATCTACCTCCCTAAGAAAAGATAGTACTTGAGCGGTTGGAGCACTTGTTGCCATATCGCATGTACCTCCCTCGTTAGAGGCTTGGAGTTATTTTAGTCCAACAAGAACCTTCTACATCAACAACCCATTTATAACTCCAATGTAAATAACCCATAGGCATTTTCCCTAGGGTGTTACCCAACAAACGACCATGCATTATATTTTTCTGCAGGTGCGCTCCTTAGTATCTTCATGATACTAAGATGAACCAAACATAGGATAGAGACTAGCCAAAAACACTACACACGGGAGTTATATGGTTGGAAGTTTGGACGTTGCATGCTATGTGCTACTTGTATACTACTTTCAATTTGTCATTGTACAAATGTCATACTAACCACGAATTGTTGTGCATATACTTGAACGCACACACTCATGATATTAAATGTACATATCACGATACCAAACCAATATCACATACAATTAGGCACAATTGACACTATAGATTGTGTCACCCTAGGACAACATAAAACCACTTAGGAACATCACTTACCCCTTTTCAGCAAGATTTCCACTTGACATCTCACTATTAGCCTGTACATGGCAAACATACCTTTCTTCTACTACGTGATGTCCACTTTTCGTCTGACACTTAGCCCACAAGGGGCAATAACATATCCCGCACATTACCTTTGAGATGTCCACTCAACATCCATCTCACAGCCCTTATGGGGTAATTATACACACCTAAAGCCTACATGGGGCAAATATCTACCCCAAAACCATTTTTTTCCTACATTAAAGGATATCCTAGTTGATGTCCTAACCTCAGCTCACATGAGGCAAACTTGTTTCAAAAATCTTACCTTACCAAAACTTCAAGGGTATACGCTTCATACCCGAATCATTCACCCACACAAGGCAATAATTCAAGTATCACCACATACCCTCAAATAGTGATAACCACACTAATTGGGCGAAATAACCAAATCATTCATTAGGTAGCTACATATGGTAGTTGTTTTCATTTTATTAGGGTATGTCACACCGCTTACCCGAAACAATTTTGACCTCCTCATTCCATGAGACCTAGTCATAGTACAAAACCTCAAACCATTGACCTATTACCACACAGGTAGCTTAGTCAACTCACTTACACCACTCATATTACGATGTCACACTGACATCGTACAAATCTCAAATCCAACCCCGTTGTTGGATTTTCATTGCCACATGTTTTCATTTTTACCTAATGACTAACCTGTTTATTTCAAATGGATTGACATACATGTTATTTCACATCATGGCATGCTAACCCCTTGTGAATGCAGCCATAACATTAAAAATCTAATGCATTACCTGCATCATGAGTCATATCACAAATCTTACATGCACGGTCTAATATTCTACTCGTGTATCAAGGGGGCTTGGAAGAGGCCTGATTGCTGCTTGGTTCGCGTTTCCCCAATTGTGGCCAATTTGGAGAGGGTTCCATACATTGAATCAAGTGAAAACTTGAGTTCAGACTTAGATTCGGTTCAACGCACATCTGTCATGGCTAATCCACAAGAAGAAGGTACATGATAGGATCACCATGTCCTTACGGGACAAAATTCTCAACAGTCGTCGGTGAGCGTCAAGATTGCAACTGCCTTAAATGCCTTTGCCAACAGTGAACAGCTAGCATAGCTCATTCGCCAACACATCGAGAGGGCCCAGAATGCAGTGTTCAGCCTGGAGGTCACCCTCAACAACGTCAATCCAACAGTCAGTTGAAGCAGGCTTAGATTAGGCAGCCAGGATATAACTTTGCCAATGTTTCACAATTCTTCCCTGGATAAACTGTCCAACCAACCTTCGCACCAGGGCCTTTCTACCAAGGAATAACCCAACACCCTACTCCCACTTGGAGTACATCGGTTGCCTCACAGTTCAAGGCACCTCAACTACCCCATTTTGCGGTATTTCCCTAAGGGATCCAAGCACAGGGAATGCCATCCTCCAATATCCAGGAATGGCTGAACTATGGCAACAGTTCTTGGCCATTCACGATGGTCACCTAAGGAACACATAACCTTGCACAACCGACAATCGGGGATGAAGACCGCTTTCCCCCAAACATCGTAATACCGCAGTTTGAGAAGTACGTAGGATCTGGTGACCCGGCCGCTCACTTGATGCATTATAGGACAGTGATGAGAGCATTGAGGGTCAGCGATCGAATGATGGCTAAGCTCTTCATCGTCACCTTAGGCCACCCGCTCAACGAATGGTACAGAGCCACCTTCCGTTGGACATAGCCATTGATTGGAATAGCCTTGCTAAGACTATGCGGAGGAATTATGGTTTCAACTCTCAGATGGAAACCACAATGCAACATCTGGAAGCCATAAGGCAAAGGCAGGGTGAGAGCTTCAAATATTACTAGACATGTTAGATGGCCACACAGGTTAGGCTGCAGACTTGTTTGACCCTACCGGAGATGATAACAAAGCTGCTGGGCTGCGCACTGCCACCGTATAGGAATAAATTTAGATCTGATAGCTTCTCCAGCTATCAAGAAGTGTTTGAAAAGGCAGAGCGGATGGAGCAGTTCGAATCTTTGGACACCTATGGGGGGGCAATAACCCATGATGAATGATTTTGTAATTTAGCTTTTAGCTACTTTGCCCATGGGGCTTTTGAATTATTTTTTGAATAAATTGAACTTTGTTTACTTACTCGATATTCTATCAATGACATCACGCATTCTCATAAGCATACACATAATGTTTTTAGCACATGTGACACTTCATGTCATGAAATTAATTTGGGTATAAATGGATTCCCCACAATATATTCAAATGATTTGACTCTTAAGAGAAAGTGAGAGATAAATACATGTACTTAGACAATGTGTGATAGCAATTGCCTCATCATACAAGGGCAAAAGATCAATGGAAAGATCTCCAAGCATGAAACATCCATTAACTCAACCAAGAGAATGAAGCACGCAAAGATTAAAAGGATCAAAGCTAGAATAAGGATAAAATATCGACCAAGCAAGTTGGGACCAAACAACTGGCGCAATACCACAAAGAAGGAGTTAGATCATTGAACACGTCAACAACTCCATCATCACCAATCATGAGACCAGACAACCAGCGCGATGTCACAAAGGAGGAGTCAGATTGTTGAACAAGTTAACAACTCCATCACACAGATCACGACCATTCATGGACAATCAAACAAAAGTCAATACTAAAGATAAAAAGGAGTCAGACCATTGAACACGTCAACAACTCCTTCACACAGCTCGCTACTATTTGTGGGGAAATCATCACACCATTGAAGGAAACGCCGATGATCAGGACTCATCATCACATACACCTCAAGCCATCAAAGAGGTATGAGCACCAACTAATCGATCAGAAATGCTGAACAAGATAACAATTGAAGTCGTGGACATGGACAAAGAATGATCTACCAAATCAACCAAGTCTTACACAATTGCTATCACGCATAGATGAAAGAAATAAATCTCTAAAAAGTAGTACAAACAAAAAAATAAATTTATATTTAGCCTGTCAATCAACACTCGGTTAGTTGAGCAAAAATTAGGACCTATTTTCAAAACACAAAAAGAATAGTCCGCTGAGTTGAAAACCCGAAAAGGGCGGCTCAAGTAAAACTTAGGACATCGAGGGAACCACATTGGTTAGAAAACCTGAGAGGGCTAATTAATGGAAGGAGTCAAATCATTTGAAACATTTATACCCCTGTTAAGTTCATCAATGAATTGTCACTTTTGTTGAATCTTTATGCATATGCTTATTTTGATTGCTTGCATGCCAATGGTAGAATATTACAAGTAAACATCCAAAAAATGAAAAAATAAAGAATAAAATAAAGAAAAATGAGTCTGCTGGATTGAAAACCTGAAAGGGCGGTGTAGGAAAAAATTAAGATAATGTTCAATAGATTGAAAACCCGTAAGGGCGATCTATGTAGAAATTAGAACCAATATCAATCATCTCCTCCTCGGAACAATACGTAATAACTCTTCAGGTAAATGGCTTCTAAGTGATCATCACCGACACAATGCGGGATCAACGATTCATCTAGACTTTCCTCAAACCAAATTCAAGCTCAAAACTCGAATCTGATACAACAAACCCATGGTTGTCGGTTTGAGAAAGTCATCAATAGAATCCCTTACAAGATAAACTCTAGGGGAAACCATGCACTAGGACAAGAGAATGCTCCTCAATGGATGAAGACCACGACGCCTACATACATCATATGATAAATATTTTTCATGCATAAAATCATGCATACATTACATTCGCATCACGTCATTTACAGGTAAAGACGATGCTAAGCTGGGGCACCACTATCCCGATAAACAAGAACCTCCACCTCCATATGAGGAACTCACAAACAAGATGATGGTCCACTCAAGCCCAAAGTCAACGAGCAGTTTTCAAGACAGCCTCGAATTTCTTATTAAACTCATTTCTTCCTCATGTTTTAATTTTTTGATTGAAGGGGAAAAAATTTTTTCTTCCCATAAACTCAATCTAATAATTAAAACAATCATCATAAAATGTATTAACATTATCTTTTTTCTGATTTGTTACAAGAAATAAGTCAACATCCTATTAAGGAAATTCAAAACATAACCGAAGAAGGAAACGTTTATCTCGATGGCTGAAGAAAGAAATAGCCTCATTTATCAACAGAAGAATGAAACAATTTCCAAATACAACAGGGACGCCACAGAAAGAAATGGTTGACCCGCCCAAAAGGGGCACCAAGTACCTAAGGCATCTCGAAGAAAGAGACGGACAATCCTATGAAGACATAGCGCCAGAAAGGAAGGCCTATGTTATCACAAATTGGGAACAAGAAGTCACTAACCACACCAGTTAGGTATTCTCTCTATACTTACACACTTTTCGTGTGATCATACTAGTTTTACAACCAGCGATGATCACACGAGGGGGAGCTGTGAGCACAGGATTTTGTACCAGCTCATGCATTCAATGATGAAGTCTTTTCAACATATTCATCCTTGAATCACATGATTTTTTACCATCCGATGATCTTCAAATGAGAGTCTTCCTCGTCGTTGAATTTAAAAGGACTTTAATTCAGAAATTAACTAAAAAATATAAAAATACACAAAAATTTTTGAAAACGTCATCGAGAACAGGATTCGGAGCCTACCTCGCCGATATTTGGCGAGGCATGGCTCGCTAGAAGGCCTGGCAAACCTCGCTAGACTCTAGCGAGGCTCACCAAGGGCTTGGAAAACCTCGCCGTCCCTAGCGAGGCATGCCAGAGATCTGGCGAAACTCGACAGACACTAGCAAGGCTTGCCAGGGGTCTGGTGAACATCACTAAACCCGCTGGCTAGGCAAGCCTCGCCAAAGGGGTTAGCGAGCTCGCCAACCAGTTTGGTGAGCTCAACAAACTTTTTGGCGACCCCACCAAACTTTTTTACCTTTTTTGGATTTTCCGGGATTTTTCTATAAATAGTCGGACATTTTTGGATTAAAGGGGGCTGGAAAATTCAGAGAAAATTCTCTTCTTCAGATAAAAAAAAAGACAAATACTACAAATATTTTCTTGGATCCAAAACACATTTGGATCCCAAATTTCTTCATCTTAAAATCAAGTTTCTTCATCTTTTTTTTCTTCAAATATCCTCAGATATTCTCGGGTCTAAAACAAATTTAGAACCCGAGTATGATTATCATTTAGATAAATAAACACTTATTTTTCCACATTAAACTACAATTAAATCAAAATGAACGAGGAACGCTCCCGGGGATCGAATGGATACGCCGAAGTGGATTCATACCGCAAGGGTAAGCCTCTGAGTTCTTAGAACTATGAATTCCGCGCTCATCGTCTGCTTTATCTTTTTCTGATTTTATTTATGGACCTAGGAATATTTTTATTTCTTTTCATGTAAATAATGTTGTAATTCTCTTCTTCATCTTTATTTCTTTTCTTTATTTTTTTAGAATACCCCAACAAAGGGAATTAAAATTATTCCCGGGTAACAGACCTCACCTTATACCATGCGATCATTTTCACTAATAAAATTGATCAACATACATGTTTCACTAATAAAATTGATTAACATACATGTAAATAACAATGAACTATTTTTATTTAAAATAACAAATTTAAACCTTCGATGTTTTAATTAGGCGACACGGGCCTCGTTAAAATCAAATCGAACGTATGTGATATCCCCTGTGCTAACCTTTGTGGATGTAGGTTAGATGTATGTTTAGGATTTCATTTTTTCCTTCGGGTATTGCACATATTTTTTAGGAAATGTAATTAATAGGTTAGCGGGCGGTTACATCCCCCGATTTTTGTAATTTTTGTAACCTTTACTTTTCCGCCTTTATTTCTGCATTTACTTACTGTTTTGTGGATGATTTAATATTTCACCTTGTGTATGGTTTATTATTTTTCAATACATGAATCATGCATATAAAGTCTAAAAATGACCAAAGTGCGAATATTCACAACTAAGAAAATAAGATTTTCTGCAGATGTAATATAATGTGATCACTTAAGAAATAAGCAACTTATCCCGAACCCAAATCTCTGTGTCTAAGTGGGCCGTCCCCCGGACGTTGAGCCTCACAAGACTCTAATTCCTGGAAAGAGCTAATCCAGGTGGTGACTCCACACTAAGAGACGGTGGATTCGGGTTTCAACCAATCTAAAATTGTTTTCGCCTTCTCTTTCACCCTTTTTCTCCGAGTCCCCGACCCTGCGCTGTTCTTTTTAAACACCCCGGTGGACCGTGCCTCTCATCTCCGCGAGCTCTCGGCCCACCGCTTAGTGTCGCCTGCTCACAATCATGAAAATGGTTGAGTTTTGAACCCTATTTATAGAGTGCGAAGGGTTGCGTCTATCCAAACAAAGAGTCATGTCCATTGGCAAAGGGTTGCATCACTTCAATATGATTGGATACAAAATTTCATCCTCATCTACAATAGAAAGGCATCTTTTCATGATTGGATTACTTCCAAAAGGTGTTTTTTAGTCTGACAGTTTATGGCGGTTGATCGTTCTTATCCGGCGGTTGGTAGTTGAGAAGAGTTGACCAATAACCATCACAAGTCACGAGCGCGATATATGTGTTGCGATTGTGACCATTGGTTAGCAACTTTCTGCTTGTGAAGAATGACAAGTCGTGACCGCGAATGGGTGTCATGATCGTGAAATGTGTTTTTCTTCATATTTCTTCTTTGCAACTTTGTCGATCTTTGACAACTTCAATCCTAAGCCATTTTTTTATGTTCCACGCATCTTTTTGCACCTTTTTCACTCTTTTTACATAGAATTCCATCTTTGATCATTTTACTCTTGATACACCTAGTTTCTGCACTTGCATAAAAAGCAACTACATACCTTGTGAAATCTTTTATATGAAGTATAACATTACTCAAAACCTTATTGTTTTATGATTGAAAATATCATGATAATATGTGTAATTATACACTTATCACAAAGCGATCATAGAGAACCAATGAGAAGCATCCAACTTAAGATAACTTAAACTTCCTACTTCGATTCGTATCAAGGAGACCTTATTGAAATCTTAGAAGCTCTTCTTAACTTAAATTGATAATGACAATCTAACGAACTCTTATTACTTTCTAAAAAACTACTAGAAATGAAATAACAAATGATTATTATTTTTGTATATTTTTTCTCTTCTTTTTATCTTTCCTTTTTTTCCTTTTTTCTTTAAGACTCATATAATAAGAAAATAAAATTTACAAATTACGGGCATGTACACTGATGTTGTGAAGATTGTGCCATTGAATTGAATTCTGCTTTGAAGCTCTTATTCCTCTATTATTTCTCTTCTTTGATAAAGACGAGATCTTGTTTTGTTGTTGTTCTAGCTGCTTGGAATGATGAGGATCTCTACTGAAAGATTAGGGTGTTTAAAAGAAATCAAAGTGAGTGAAATGGGTTTGTGATGTGTGTAATGAAAGAAGGGCTTTAGGCTCATAGGGATTGACTATGATATAATGTAAAGGGTAGGCTTTTGGTTAGAAGGGTGAAAACTTAGGTACCGTAATCTTCCAATACAATATTTCAACCGTGGGCTTGACAAGACTAACATAAAAACATATACAAGTTTTTCAAGTATCTCACATGGCAAGTTCTAGCTAAAACAGGAAAGTCTTGCCCACTCAAAAAGAAAACAAGTAACAAATAATATAAACACGAAAAAGACTCAAATTCTTACCAAACATGGGTTGTGCTACTGATCTTGGCTACTTATTTGAAGTAAAACTTAAAAATTCTAAAACATTGCATGCTTAACAGGTTATTTACAATCAAGCTCTTTTAAATTTCTCACATAACCTAGCATTGCAATCTGCATCTTTGTTATTGACTAAAAAACTCCTAATAATCCAGATTTTCATGTTCGCTAACACAGTCAATATTGTCTTAAAACAAATCATCCACATGCTCACAAGTTCAAGACAGAGACATTCACAAACATTTCAAAAAATTTTGGCCAAGTCTTTCACATCCAACACGTCTCATGCAAAAGTATATCTCCCTTAACTCTCATTCAAAATTATATCTCTCTTCCCCACACTTAAACAAAAAAATACCCTCATTTATATACAAAAATCATAAGATTAAAATAAAAGAAAAGAATGGGACAACCTAATGGTGGAGGTAGGGAGTTAATTCGCTCAGTCATTCAAAAACTTGGTGGTAGTCTGCGATGAGATTTAGTCCAAGTATAATTGCAATACTAGTAGTTGATACTTTTGTAAACTAAAAAAATAATAAAAGAGAGAAAAATATTAAGTTAATAAATAAAAATTAAAATAATTTTTTTAATTAAAATTTGGATCCACTCGTCGTGTGGAGAATTCTATTTCTAGCCTTAATTAAGGCTGAAAACACCTTTTCTTAAATTTTTTAATTTCAAAAATATTAAAATAAAATAAAAAAATTAAATTAAATTGGGTTGCCATCAAATAAGCGCCTTTATTTAACGTCGTTCAGCTCGACATATAACTTGTTCAACCATAATCCCACACTGGTTTATTCGAGCCAAGCTCTTCCATGTCCAAACCTGTAACAATCTCCTTCAGCTCATTATTCAATAAAAGATCAAAGTTAGTGAAAGTTATCTCTTTATACGAAATTATCCCTGATTGTTATAGTCATGCATACACAATGTATATTCGACTCTAGTATTGACCATATTATTTAAGCAACACACTTGGAGCAATTTATCACACTTGTGAACTTGTTCAAATGTATCAAGAAATGAATCATTTATCTCTATATTCTTAACTACATTCAAAACGGTTATTTCGTTTTCTACAAAAAAAAATGTTCTCTTGGGATTTAAGGTGTCTTTAGCCATTTCCTTGGATTCCAAACTAACATCATCATTGCCCGTTTATTTTTCATATAGCTCTTTTCCGCTCCTAAGAGTTATAGCACAGTTTCGAATTAGTTTCAATTTGAGAGGAAGATTTACCTTGACTTTCAAACTTACTCAATCTAGTGGCTATATTACTCAATTACTTTGATTATCCCTCATATGGTTACTCAAGCCGAGAATGATGGTTTGATTTTCGGTCAATATGTGATTTGATTCGGGACACGATGCTTAGCATGGATGGTTCCAATGCTCTTGGCCTGCATGGCTTCGCACATTTCCTAATCCAGAAGTATTGAGATGTTGTTGGGCATGAGGTTTGTTTGGTTATCCAACAATGCTATGATACTCATGTTACCAGGGGCTTAACTCTATTGTTATGATTATGATTCCTAATAAGGCGACGACTAATTTTGTTTTCAAATAGTCACCAAAAACTTGGCTAGTTGATTGGGGGAGATTACTTCGCGAATCATCTCGCCTAACAAGTATAGATTCATTAAAGGGAGAAATATCCATGACAAGTATTGTTAATGTTTTTGAGGGGATTAATTTGATAAATAAATTTAGCAATGAAAATTGATGAAAAAAGGCCTTTGATACATTTGAGTGAGATTTTCTCTTAACAATTCTTGATTGATTCGGCTACTTGCCTATTTTTGTGGGTTGGATTAGAAATATTCTATAATCGGCTCAAATCTCTATTCTCACCCAACCTGGTTCTTGCGGCTATTTTAGTTGATCTAGGGGTGTTCTTCAAGGAGATCCGCTCTCCATACATGGAGCTTCCGACAGCTAGTGGCACCCATCATGATCAATTTTAATATTTTCGGGGCCCTTTTAGTAAAACTTATTATAAAGCGATATAAAAATACAATGAGTAATAAATTGAAATTATAATTAATTATACCAAATGTTTATGAGAAATGTAACTAAAAAAAAGAGGCAAAATAATTAAAATTCAATTTATGTTAGTAGTAGAAAAAGAAATTAGAGCCTAACATTTAAAAAATTATAATAAAATTTATTTTTACCCATTAAAAATAAAAACAAATTAAAAAAATTTTGGGCCCTCCGAACTATGGGCCTTGGACGGTCGCACCGACGACCTAGCCCAACACCGGCTCTTCCATACTGGTGATAAAATCATATCCCATTGGCTTTCTTTGTTTGATTCCCTGAACTGAATCTAATCTTTTTGCCCTACCAACCCTTATTCCATAAGAAAAATTAGTGGACGATGGTATCAATATGAATCGTCCTTGCGATCCTGCAGTTTTTAGCTTTGTTGTGGCAATGCCTGCTGAACCTACAAAACAAGTCTTCGACCGGGGTTTCCTGCAAAGACCCTCCGATGCTGAAGTAAGAGAGGGTTTAAAGAGTGGTTGTGAAGTAATAAATGAGTGATACAGTTACCTCAAATGTGAGAGGATACTTGCTATTTATAGCATTTGAGTGTATTGATGACTTGGAGGCCCCACCAATCAGGTCAAAATGTGTGGCAAGCTGCCAAGGGTCTTATCCACCTTCAGGAATTTAATGCGCCCCATTGCTTGACAGGTTTGCATTTAATGAGGAGAGACAGTGCAAGTGGGCTACTGGTGAGTGGGTAAGGCTGAAGCCCTTACAGCATAAGCCAAATGGGTAATGTCGAATTTGTTGTAGTATCAGCGAAACGGGTCTAAGGGGATTTGTTGCGAGCCATGTTGATAGCCATTCGGTGACTACATCTCTCTCACCAGGTGCTAAGTGGACTCATGACGTGGGCCATGCCGATATTGCATTCAGCGAAGTGGCCCTTGGTACCAAGTGTCCCCCCTTTGAAGTTTTTTTAAGCTCTTTAGGGCTGAATGCGTGAGGTTCACGTGCCATTTTAGCACGTTGGTGGTGGTTCTGGTAGGCATGGCCATTTGAAAACACGTGACTCTTCCAATTCTATGACTTCTTAGCTTCCGCATTGATTGTGTTTTTTTTTTAATTTTTAGCCACTTTGGTAACCACAATTTTTTATTCCTTTAAAAGTGCTTCTCTCTCTATAGTGAAAATCTCTTATCTTCTTTGCAATTTGAATCCTTCAGCACTCAAGCTTTTATGGCGATTTCTTCTTATATGTTCTTGTTTCCGGTAACTTTTCTTTTTCTGACCTTTTCTTGGTAAGCCATTATTATTTTAGCCTTACCTTTTACTTTCTGTTTCTTTTATCATTTCTTTGTTGTCTTCTTCTTTATTTTCTTCTCACTATTTTCATGCTTTGTCTACGATGTCATGTGAATCCACCGACTTGTGTGCGTTGATTTCCCGTTCTGCTTACTCGTATCTAGAGGTGATGGTGTGTAGTGACTCGTTTCCTCCTATCTCGTCGGAACAACCTTCTTCTCACTGTGGGGTTTCTGTTGGTCAAAATCCACTACTGGCGATGTTTGATATGGTGGGTGATGGCTTTGGTTTAGCATTTCACCACACAATGGTGCAAGGAGAATCTTCAACTCCTTTTCCAAAGGAAGGCGCCGATTGTCAAACTCCGTCAACCATTACCAATTATAAGATGGGGGATGCTTATGAAACCCTCTTAGGCAAGTCTCGTGGGATTGATGACCAAGGGCCTGACATGGATCAAATTATATGGAATCCCCTGGTAGAGGGGTTTGTCCCCATGTTGGTTCATTAGATTAAGTGGGGATTCTAGTTCCCTATGGACAATGGAGTAGTAGATATACTGAGGGAATTTACCCTATGTCTTAGGTAGCTTCACCCCAATGCTTGGTTTACACTAGCTACATTGGCGAGGATGTGCCGCAATCTTGGATTCAAATTGACTAGACTCGTTTCTACCTTTTATTCAAGCCGAAGACCAATTATGTTGGGGCATTTGTATATTGGGGGAGTACAAGGGAGCCCACACCGAAGCTGGTGGGGATGCAGTCCCATGTGCGCGACTTCAAGGACAAATCATTGTAGATATTTCCACAACCAAAGGCGGTCATAGATGGTGCGTCAAACCCCTTAAGGAATGGGAAATTCCCATTCCATTTGGCCTGGAACCAAAATGTTGCGAATTCTAACTCCCGGAGGAAAGTAGTTGAGCTGAATGCCAAAGAAAGTCGAGGGGCTGACATTGTGTGCCGCATCCGGCCCAGCATCCATTGATGAGTGGTGGAGTATCTCTTGTGCCAATGCGACACCCTTTTCTGTTGGATGGATAATGGGGTCATAGTTTATACTGACTTGAGTCCTGAGGATGGTGAGGCTTCTTAAAATTGATACTTTTTCTCTTTGCTTATGTAGGTTTGGCTCATAATAAGTGGAAACCTAAAATTATTCTACAGTTGCAACGACGCGGGCTACTCCAATAAGCACCGCGAGTGGGGCGATGGTAGCTGATGTTGAGGCTGGAAAGAGAGTTGAGGGAGGTACGTCGGTGGTGCGTGGGAACGTAGGATCAACTGCTGGGAGCTAGGCCCAACAACTTCTTGATGAGGGGATTATGGATCCCATGGCCGTGCTGGTGCCAAAGAAAGTGGAGGAGGAGGATTTGGTCTTGTTTGAGACCCCTCCCTAAAAGGCTGTTATGCCGTCCCCAACTCGAAGGGTTCATCAATGAAGGCGCGACCTCCCCAAATGCTTGCTAAAGGCATCAAAATAAAGGAGAGCGGCCTTAAGAGGCTGAGGGTCGAAGGGGAAGCTGCAAGCAAGGGTGGGAAGGCTTCTCAAATCATAGAGGAGGAGCAAATGCAATGGGCATAACACGATCCTCCACTGGGAAGTTGGTTTATTACTATCTTTATTATTAATTCCTATATTACTGTTTCTCTTTTCCCTCTTGATTTTGTGATGTGCCACTTTTGGTTTGGTTGTCCTATTGGCTTGAAATTTCCATGCTTTATGCAGATATGGCACAAAAGTGCATGGTGAAGATGTAGCCTTAGCAAGGCCGGAGTTGGTTGGAGAGATAGGGCGCTTCATTGAGCTGCCCAGTGAGAATGCTAAGTTCAAGGGCATGGGTCTCGCTGAATTAGGATTATTTGCGGAGCAACAGGCGCTCCTTGTAAGTGTTTTTCCAACTTGTTCTCTTTTGTTTTTGCTTTTTTTCTATTTTCTTCTCCCCCTTTTACTGTTTGCTTTATGTTGCTGAGTTGCATGCCTTGTGTGCAGGCCTCCTCTGCTTCTCGTCATATGGCGAGGGCCCTGACGGTGGCACGGGAAGAGATGGAGCACACCTACTGAGCCTCGCGCAACAGCACCCACAAATTGAAGGAGGTACAATAGGAGAGGAACTTGTTTGCAGAGACCGAGGCTGTTGTACGGAAATTGACCAAGCTTGGAAAGAAGGAGGCTGAGTTGGCGTAGATGTAGAAGGACCTTCGGTTCTCCAAGACCAAGCGCAAGGAGCAGATAACCACTATGTAGGCCATAAAGAAAAAGCATGCAATTGTTTTCGCCAAAGTGATGTCTTCTGCTAAAGCGGAGGAGAAGAGGCTGAAGGGTCTGGTTAATGCTACCAAAGCTGAGGTGGAGGGGCTGAGGAAGGAGAAGGTAAAAGTGGAGGTTGCGAGGGAGAGGGAGGATAAAGGCCTTGATTTTTGGCAAATTGATAGCGAAGGGAAGGGAGCGGCGCTGCTAGATCTTCACCAAAAGTATGAGCGCCATAAGACCAAGTACAAACTGAAGCATTTGAATGAGTGGCAGTTGAACTATGTGCCATTATTAGTAATTATTGTGTGAGGGATGCTGAATATCGCCATTACGTTCTTGCTAAAGAAGGACATGACTTACTTCGATGTTATGGAGGATAATGCTTTGGCTTTCACCCATTTGGAAAATTGGTCTACCTCGACAATGATCTACCGCTTCTGCAACTTGGCTCTCGGCAGGGGCCTAATGAGGTCTACTCCCCACAGCGCGAAGGGCCAGGCAGCCTGGATGACCAATCGTGGGTCGGCCGGTGTTTTGGTGGCCTTGGAGTAGGCTTAGCAGGCCTTTCACATTTGTACTAGTGTTTTAGCATCTAGCTCCATGGTTGGCTAGTAGAAGCCCTGCAGCTTAGCGTTCCTCACCATCACGTCTTTCTTTTCATTGGCATCGTAGAGTCCTTTATGCACCTCTCTCATTATATAATCAGCATTCACGCGCCCCACGCATTTCAACCATGGATGGGCTATGGACTTTCTATACAGGTGGTCCCCAATGATAGCATACTGAAAGGATTTGCGAACCAGCCTTTACGCTTCACCTCGTCCTATGGCATCGTATTTCTCTTGAGGTATTAGAGTATGGGGGTGAACCATTCTTCCTCAACGTTGAGCTGCATGACGTTTACCCCAACGGTGCTCATTACGCCTACCTGCAGTAGCGTGCAAGGCAGTAGTATTTCACCTTCAGCACTAGAGGCCCCTTTGGTGAGCCTATCCACCTTAGTGTTGAATGCCGAGGTATATCGGTAATTGACATTTCCATCCCTTCAAAGTGGATTTCTTTGATCAGCGTCATGATTTATGAGAGGTAATGCCTCATGGTGCTATCTTTGGCCTTGTACTCTCCGCCGAACTGCTTGACGACTAGGCTTGAGTCATTGTATATGCTAATCCAGTCCGGTTTCAGCACCTTGATGATCTTCAACCCGAAAATGAGAGCCTCATACTCTATAGCATTGTCAGAGGCTGCAAAGTCTAGCCTTGTCGCTTGCTTGATGTTTATATTTTGTTATCCTAGGATGAAAATGCCAATTCCCAAGGCCATGCTGATGGAGCTACCATCGATGAACATCTTCCATGATTCTCTCAGGATTTCTTGCGGTGAAGGGACTTCTTGGACAAAGTTGGCCAATGCATAGGCCTTCATGGTTGTTCGTGGTTCAAAGAGAATGTCAAATTTGATGAGTTTGAGTGACCACTCAGCTAGGCAGCCTGAGGATTCAGGCTGCTAGAGCGTTTTCCTTACCGGCATGTTTGTTCGCACTATGATGGTGTAAGCTTGGAAGTAGTGACGCCATTTTTGTGATTCAACGACCACGGTGAAGGCTATTTTTCCCATACGGTCGTACCTTGTCTCAGCCCCTTTTAGCACGCAGCTTCCATAATAGACCAAGAACTTCTTTCCTCATTCCTCACATATTAGGACCATGCTGATTGACTCTAAGGTTATGCTCAAGTAGAGGTAATGGAGGTGAGATGAGAAAAGCTTTCATGTCGGAGAGGGCCTTTTGGCAATCCTGGCCCCATATTAGCTTCTTGGCCTTAAGTGCCTTATAGAAGGGGAGGCAATGGCGCGTTGAGTAGGAGACGAATCTACCCAAGGCATTGAGTTTTCCATTTAGTCGCTGAACATCTCGCATGGTCTTTGGTTCGCGAAGCTCAAACACTACCTTGATTTTGTTCAGGTTCGCCTTTATTCCCCGTTACAAGACCAAATATCCCAAGAAGTTACCCCCTGATACGCCGAAGGTGCATTTTTCTAGGTTTAACTTCAGTTAGTATTTCTCAAGGAGGAAAAGCAAGTTCTAGAGATCAGCTACATGGTTCTCCATGATCTTGCTCTTCATGATCATGTCATCCACGTAGAGCTCTACTTCCTTGTCGATCATTAACTTGTAAATGTCGTTCACCATTCACTTGTAGGTGGCCCCATTATTCTTTAGCCCAAAGGGCATGACATTATAATAGTATATCCCTTCGTGGGTGACAAATGAGGTCTTTTCTTTATCCTCTTCGATCATGGGTATTTGGTTGTAATCCGACATGGCATTTAGCATGGAATAAATTGCGTACCTCGCCGTTGCATCTAGTAGCATATCAATATTGGGGAGGGGGGTAAATATCCTTCAAGCAGACCTTGTTCAAATTTGTGAAGTCGATGCACATCCAAAATTTTTCATTGGCAATTTTCACCAGAACCATGTTGGCGATCCAATCAGGGTATCAGACGACCTTAATGTAGCCTACGTTCGATAGCTTGGAAATCTCCTGTTTTATAGCTTCCTGCCTATTCGACGCATGATTCCTTTGTTTCTACTTCACCTACTTAGTGTTGGGCATCACATTCAGGCAGTGCTTTGCCACCTTCGGGCTGACACCTGTTAGGTCCTCTAGAGTCCAAGCGAAAGCCTGTTTATTCGCGCGCAAGACGTCGGTGATTTCCTCCTTCGCCTCCTTGCTTAATACCTCTAACATCATGACTTGCTTTCCCGCTTCCAATGTTACAACAACCATCACATCGACCGACTCTACCACCCGAGAGTGCTCTATTTCTATCCCAACGGATGGGGGTTTTTCCTTTAGCAACATCATGTGTCTCTTGGGCGGCCAGTTGATTTCCCCTTACCATGGTGATACCCTAATGTGTGGGGATCTGGAGGTGAGGTACCGAAGGTTTATGACTCCTTCCAATCTTATGATGAGAGGGAGATTGAGGATGATGTTGTAGGTCAGTAGGATGTCTACGATCAAGAAACTCTACCCTCGATTTCCATCAGGGGCCATTTCCTCCAAAGGCAATGGAGAGGTTGGATGAACCGTGGACGGGGATAACATATTCGCCAAGGCCTATCAACGAGGCTAATTAAATGGCCAAGTGGTTCGGGTCCCCGCCTATGGCATCAAAGACTTTCCACGTCTTGACGTTGATGGAGCTCCCCGTATCTACTAATGTTCGTCGAACCTAAAAGCCTTTCACCATCATTTCGAAGACTAAGGCGTCATTGTGGGGGAGGGGCCTCTTTTCCTAGGAGAATGAGTAGCACGCTTCTCCTCTTCGGTAGGTATTATCATAGTCGAAGGTGCTCTCCCTTTTTCTCTTCTTTTACGCAAGCCCTCCGGTGATGACATGGATGATACCTTTGGGGCAGGTTCCTCATTTCTTCTCAGAGGCAGTTGAAAGCCTCATGCAGCGTGTCACCAGTCTTCTTATCGAGGTAACTCCATTGCTTTCGTCGCACCCTCTCTCCTTTAGCAAGTTCAACAAGAACTGGTTAATTTGTCCATCGGCAACCCTTCTATTCAGCTCCCTCGTCACCTGGCGACTGTCATCTATGTCATGCCCTTCGCACTTGTAAAAATCATTGTACTTCCCTAGCTTACCTTTGTACTTCATTTTGGGGGGGGGGGGGTACTGGATATCCTCACTTTTCTTTCTATCCACATTAGGACTTCTTTATGCTTGACATTTAGGGGAGCGAAGGTTTCGCTCTCCCGCCGAGGCTCCTCCATTTGGTAAGGGGGTTACCTTCCTTGCTCCCTTTTTCCGAAGGCCCTCCTTTTGTCCGGATCTTTCCTCGTTGCGGCCTCTATTTGCTTGGTATTCCTTTTGTAAATCTCCCAACGCAGCCATTTGTGAGCCTTCTACATCAGCATCGTTAGGGTATTAGGTCTCTTAATTGAGATGTCCTTGGCCAAGTCAACATTGCGACTGTTTCTGGCCAGGGCTTTCGACGCCACATCGATATTACAGTCTTTGATCTCCAAAGCCACCTTTTGGAATCGCTCCACAAAGTCGATCAGGGGCTCGTCTGGTCGCTTCCGAACCATCTACAGGTTTTGGACCATTTGGCTCAGTGGTATAGATGTGATGAAGTAAAGGGCGAAGCTTTTGGCCATCATATCGAAGCTTTTATTAACCCTGGCTTCAAGCTTTCAAACCAGTAGGTGGGTGGAACAACCAAAGTGGTGGGGAAGAGTTTGCAAAGTATGGCATCAGTTGCATCAGCCGCCTCCATGAATTGGTAATAATAATGTATGTACAGCTTTAGATCACCCACTCCGGAGTACTCTCGCAATCACAACTGCTTGAACCCTTTGGAAAATATTTCTGTCCGAATTTGAGGGTAGTAGGGGGGTTCCATGCTGCTGATGTCGGGCACAATGGCCTCTATGCCCCTTTCAGCTAATAGTGTGTCAATGCACTTGGCCAATGCCTTGTCCAAGTCCTCCTAGTGCGAGGGTGTCTTCGTCATTCACCTTCTCTCACGTTGAGGGAGGGATTTCGCTGAACTATCACCAGCCTTACGCCTTTCTTCTTCTCGAACAGAGCTCAAGTGCTTCCTCACTTCCTCACGTGTGGGCTCTCTACTATCCTAATCCGAGTGTTCCAAATCTGTAGGATTGGTGGGACCACCTTAGCCTTTCCTTTATCAGTGGTAACTCTTCTTTCTCCCATGATTGGATCCCGGTTATATGTGTAACAGGAGCGGCTTAGTGTTGTCACATGTTTTTGGCCTCAATGCAATATCTCATTCATCATGTTTTGCATGAGAGCCACGGTCGTGCTCGGTTGTTTGCCTTGGTTGATCAACATGGCCATGACATTTTTTTCGCCTGCGTTTCTCTTCCTTCTCTCCTCCAAAGTCTCTCTGTCCATGGAGGTGCGTTCATCTATTGATTTTTGCATTTGCTTCTGTGTAGATGAACTAGAAGTTCCCATTTTATTGACGGGTTCCGGTGTGTCAAGGAATAAGATGGTTCTCGAGGTCTGGGGAGGTTTGTTAGGTTTGTTTGACGGGGGGTAGCCATGAGGTTTGTTGCGTTCCATGCTCACCGCATCGATCTGGTATCAATATGAACCATCCTTGTGCTCATGTGGCCTTCAACGTTCTTATGGCAGTGCTTGCTAAACTTGCATAACAAGTCTTCGGCTGAGGTTTCCGGAAAAGTCCCTTCGACGTTGAAGTAAGAGAGATTTTAAAGAGTGGTTGTGAAGTAATAAATAAGTGATACATTTACCTCAAATAAGGGAGGATACTTGTTATTTATAACAATTGAGTGTAATGATGACATGGCGGGCCCCGCCAATCAGGTCAAAACGTGTGACAAGCTACCGAGGGTCTTGTCCGCCATCAAAGCATTTAATGTGCCTCATTGCCTGGCAGGTTTGCATTTTATGTGACAGAGGAAAGAGAGCGCAGGTGGGCTACTAGCGAGTGGGTAATGCTGAAGCCCCTACAACATAAATGAGATGGGTAATGCCGAAGCCATTGCAGTATCAGCGAGACGAGTCAAGGGAGATTTGTTGTGGACCATGCTGATGGCTATTCGGTGAGTACATCTCTATCACCAGGTGCCAAGTGGACTCACGACATCAGTCATGCCAATGCTGAGTTCAATGAAGTGGCCCTCCCTTGGTATTAGATGGTCTTTTTAAGGATAACCGATCTCTAACCCTTTGGGCTCCTTTAGTTGGTGGAATTTCTATTTTGTAATATCGGAGAAAAACGAATGAAAAAGGTTAAAAAATGTTAAAGTACTTGCTTAGAATCCATAATTGGATGGAATAACTAATCCTAACTATTATACATCTCGTGGAAAGACTATTCCTCCTCCTTGCCGTCTAAATCCATAAGTGGTTGGACATCCGTTTCACATATGTATAATTGAAAGCTCAACATACATTAATTTGAATCCTTTAACAATGTACATACTAATTAACATAATCGTTTAAATTTAACTAAATGTTGATTGAAATCAAGACCAATAATCACGTCAAGGAAAAATGTAGCCTTGGATAATTAATTAACCCTAAACATGATTGTACGTACATATGCAATTGATAAAGGAATAAGGGATCTGATATCAAGTACTGAATGATGATGACTTAATAATTTTAATCATGGTAATTAAAATAATATCCTTAATTGATTAATCATGTTGGATGAGGAGATATAAAAGACTGAATAGCAGAAGAAAGATTGGCAATAGCCATAAGAAGACTTGACATGCCTTGCCTGTTAACTTCAGTTCTTGTCTGTTCAAGTTGAAGCCTACGTTGTTCAAACTCCATTACTTGTTGATGTCTCTTGTCTTTCTTCTCTTCACATTTTCTCATTGTTTCTGCTATCAATGAAGCGCTGCGTTTTATGGTTCCTCCAATATTCTTAACTTTCCTCCTTTTTGAGCTGCTGTCCACTTTATCATCACTTGATTCTGTCTCCGAAGATTCTGCCCCTTCTTAAACAATATATAATAGAGAATCAAGCATTTGTTACAATGTTGTCATATTACTTACGAAGAAATATGGATTAGCTTTGATTACTACACCCTGTTTGGCATTTATTTTCAAGCATATGACAGCTGCTATCCTAAATAAACTCAGCCTTTCTTTCCCTAAGAACAGCTTTTAACCTTGGAAAAGCAATGTAAAACAGGCGGTAAAATTGTTTCATTCCAATGAAACCTCAATCAAACTATATGTATCATGCATCAACACAAAGCAAATAGTTACAACCCACTAAATATGATACATTTCAGGGGCGGTTCCATGTGGCCACCAATGGAGTTCAAGGAACCCACAAAATTTTAAAAAATATTGTTATTTTACGTATATTAAATATATGAATACCATGAAAATATGTAATTGGACCCCTCAAGTTAACTAAATTCATACTATAATCTATTAATCATCTCTCATTCACTAATTTCTAACTCTTTACTTGTAGAGTAAAAAAAATATGCATGAGTTTGTTTCTTAATGTGTTGTAATATATATTTTATTTACATATATTTAAAATTAAAAGTTGTGTACATTAATACTTGACTTAAATACTTTTTACGTATTTTTGTATAACTTAATGTCTTTTAGTACATTGATTTATTGAAATTGTCTCTAACATGCTATTAAATTTTAGTACATTAAATTTTCATATAATGATATAAACAAAGTGAAATAACAATACTTGGATGATGGACATATTTCACTAATCATGCACTTATTGATCAATGATTCCTTCAATTGCCAAGCTATAATTGAATAGATAAGATACCAAAATGCAATATCGATAGTTCAAACAACAAAAAACATTTAAATTATAGATCACAAAAAAAATTAAGTTGCAAGTAATTGGACCTCATAGTAGAAAATTTCTAAGTTCACCACCGATACATTTGAACTTGTTGGTTAATTTACTATAAATGTTGCCGTGTCAACTGATAATATTTTTTTCCAGTGTGTATATTGTTGATGTTGAGGCATTACCATGTGGATCAAATTAACTTAAAAGGACGAAGTTGTAGGGGTGGCAACCAACTCCACCACTGGCCTCACATTTATTAAAACTAGACGAAGATGGGTCAAAACCAGTCCGACTTGCGGAGGGTCTTTTAGTACTTTGTGGTGCACAGAAGTGAAAAGATGAGTCTTTGTTGTAGCATGTGTGTCTATTGCTACAACTCAACAGTTAATAGCAGGAATACCCTTCAACTTAAGTACTACCAACCCTACCCTACCCTACCCTACCCTACCGTTCAATTACAACATTTTGACTTATCCTTTGGACTATTATTCACTAATATAATAATATTTTTTACAAATCAAAAGCACTCCAAAGAAAGAGACTTTTGTTACCTTCATTAATAGTTTATGTTTCAGTCATTTTTTATAAAATTTTTTGACCGTATATTTAATAAACAAATAATAAAGGGTAGAGGGGTCAATGAGGTTTCTTTTATCTATGGCATTGAAGTGCCCAATTTATAGAAAGAATTAAAGAGTGGTTTACATGATTGCATTTGATAAAACCAATGTCAATTTCTACTTCATAAATATTTATACAGTGGGTAATGATTTAATACCACAGACAATAATCATTTCCTTTGGATTTTGTAGATTTTGCTTGAAATGTTTTGTATTAATTTCATCAAAACATTATTAATCCATAATTCAACTTAGGCAAAACAAAAGTTATGAAATATATTTTGACTACTCTACAAGTTTACTTACGCAATTAATTCAATTAAAAACTGATATTCAATATTAATTTCACCTAGTTTATATGCAACATGATATTTATTCAGACACAATATTAGTTAACTTCTTACACATCTATCTCGCTCATTCCTGCAAATCTGTACTATTATTTTAGACTTTGGTATTTAAAATGTTGATAATAAAACTCAAAACTGTTTATTTAAGAATTGAAACTTAATTTAGAGTAAATAATTTTACAAGAAAACTTTTATATTCTTAGTACGAGAACTTGTTTATTATAAGGCAAAAAAACAAGAATTTCAAGGCAAGTAAAACACATTATTGAATTGAAAATATTATAATACAAGTCAAATTAAGGTTTGCAAGAATTTTTAGTGCGTATAATTTTTTGTAAGAGTTTCTATAATATTTTTATTAGCAGATAAAACAAAATGTGTACTCTAAACAAGTTAGAACCTTTCGATCATGTGTAATTGAAAATTTATGTTAAAAATTTAATTAATTATGCTTGTGTTTTTACTAATATAGTATGATAAAAAACTGTTGTAACAAAATATATATACATGAAACTACAAGAGAACATAGCGTAACTATATTTTTGTATAAAAATGTAAATATTTATACTCAGAGCAGAATCAGAATAATATATACGGACTGTAATATATTGTTTAAAATAAATAAATAAATTTAAAAGAAAAGAAAAATAGAGTGAGATAGAGTTTTTCAAACCTGCAAGTTTGACCAACTTAATTTATATCACAAAAGCATATCAAACAAAAAAGTTCTCGTTTCGGACTGACACTGACACTCTAACAATACTACTGCTGCCAAAAAAGATAACAAAAGTACCTGATTCCACCGGAGCATCTACACCACCACTCATCTCCGGAACCGTTGTCGGTGCAGGGTCTGTAGTCACCGGCGGAGGAAGAAGTTGCGGCGGTTCCTGGATATTAGTTTGAAATTTTCTCTGAATAACGTCGTCAAGTGCCTTAAAAACTTCAATCGACATATTAGACGGAAGGCTATAAAACTTTCGCTGCTGCCGGTCCATATTCCAGTAAGAAACCGATGAAACGGCGTCTGATTTGGATTGAAAGTCGCGAATTTTCTTGTAATCGCGGAGGAGATTATCCCATTTGTCGTTGCATTGGTTTTGGCTGCGGAAACAGGAGTGATCCCAGCAGTAATTCTCGACCCATTTCCACCGGAGCTCGCCGGGTTTAGAAGAAGAGGAGGAGGAGTTGGGTTTGGAGCGGCGTTCGTCGTCGAGTTTTTTGGCGGTGATGAGGGTTAGGGTTTCTTGGAGAGTCCAATTTCCTTTACGGTATTCGCGGACAGCGGCGGAGAAGGGGAGGAGAGGGGGTGGTTGTGTGGTGGAGGGAGGTACGGACATGGATGAAGAGAGTTTGAAGAGAAGAGAAAAGAAGAAAATTTTTTAGTTTAGTTTGTTACGGAAACAGAGACAGGAGATTGGATTGTTTTGATTATGGATTACGGGTCATTTTCCTCTTACTCAATTCAATTTTAAATTATATATTTTTTATCAATTTTATTTCATCCACTTCTTCAATTTAAGGCCTATGACTAGGTTTGAAAGTATATTCAGTATCACTTTAAATTATAGGCAACTTACTTGAAATTTCAACTTACCTAAAATAATTACAAACTTACCTAAAATTTACAAAATAAAAAATCTCCTTAGAACCTGTTAAAAACCAAACACTAAAATCATGTTATAACTAAACTCTATTTTTCTATATATCTGTTGCATTTATGGTTTTGATGTACTATATTGATATTTAAGACTTCTAGAATTTGATAAAAAAAGTTAAGAAGGTTTTCACTAAATTGGCGGTAACTTATCAAGAGGCAACTTCAAAAACCAATTTCTCACCCTTCAAGAAGAACATCTTTGAACAAACTCTCCCCCAGCTTATATACATCCCCTCCTTCGGTCGATACATAGGAAAGGACAACCCAGACTACCATGCCGATGATTACAGAAACCAAATAGAAATGGCAATGCCATAGAGGCTTACATATGCAGATATTTCTTAGCCACTCTAGACGGCCCAACAGCATGATGGCATACTTCACTTCCTCCCAACTCCATAGGTAGTTGGGACAAGCTTAGCGATGCATTCTGCAAACATTTCTTAGGCTCCGCCCTAGCTAGATTGGTAACAAGAAGTTTACATGAGATCGTACAAGGCCCGGAGGAGAGCCTCTGTGAATACTATAATCGCTTCAACAAAGCATGCTTAGAGGTTTGAGATTTAGATTTTAGCACCGCCAAAGAGGCAATGCTAAAAGGAATGAGAGATAGGGATTTGAGGAATGTGATTCTGACAAGACATCCAAAAAGTTTACAGTAGATGCTTGGCATGGCCAAAGATTTGATCCCACCAGACGAAATAAATTTCAACCGTAGGAGAGATAGCTAGAGAAAGGAAGCAAAGAAAGATGACATACCTAGATATGATGATAGGTGGCGGAATAGCCGAGGTGGATCAAGTAGAGGCGGATATCACGACCGAGAGGAATATCACCTTGGATTAAATGCATCTCTGAGCTAAATTTTAATAGTCATCAAGAAGACCCGAGAGAAGAAGAACATCCGCTTCCCAAAAATCTTAGAGGGAGTATCTTTGGGAAGAGATTTTAACAAATACTACAAATACCATAGAGCTAAAGGTCATCACACTGATGATTGTAGGACTCTGGTAGATATTGTGCATGATCTAATCGAAGCTGGAAAATTCAGCTAATTCGTGAAAGGAATTTCCAAAAAAATAGGTTAAAAAGAAAGGAAGTGATGATGAAAAAGTGGACGAGTCGAATAAAAAAGTAGACGACACAAAAGGGGTCATCATGGTGATCACAGGCGGACCAGAGTTCGAGTCACCAAAGAAAAGATCTAAGAGCTCATCCTCAAAGAAATCCAATGTGGGTGACTAGGTGGAAATTTTAAAACCATTTCAAAAGAGCTTCCTAGTTGAAAAGCCCCACATAGATCCCATCATCGTTGAGGCAACATTAGAGAACTTTATAATAAGAAGAATCCTATTCGACATAGGCAGCTCAGTGAACATCATCACCAAAAGTGACATGGAAAAATTGGGAGTACATCACTCTAGAATCCAGGCGGGCAGCTCGCCACTCATTAGATTGAATGGATAGCCCATACAGTCACTAGGTGAAGTTACATTGGAGGTAGAAATGGGTAACCTCAAACACAAGAATTGAGGGGAGGTGGAATTCACAATTACCGATGTTTCAGTCGGCTTCAACATTATTTTGGGCAGACTCATTCAAATGGAAATCAAGATGCTCTTTTCTCTAATGGACTTGGTACTTTTTATACCAACAATGAAAGGAACGATGGTGGTTGTAGGAAACCCAAAAGTAGCATAGGAAGCGTACTTGGCTTCACTACACATAAAATCACTCCTCGTACAGGAGGAATATGAGCCGGACCACAAAGACAAGATCGAGGCGGTTGATGAGTTAGAAGAATTGAAGGTAGGATCAGAGTGATCACTAAAAATTGGCAAAAACCTTTGCAATGATGCAAAGGTAGCAATTATATGCGTGCTTACCAACCAATAACACGTCTTTTCTTAGTCGTCTGAAGACCTAGTAAGCGTCAAGCCGGAGATAATGCAATGTTGAGCTGGTAATCCAAAAGAAGAGGAAACACACATAAAAAAGATAGCAAACCATTAAAGAAGAAGTGGCCAAACTTTTAAAGGTGGGGCACATCAGGAATGTTTAGTACCCAAGCTGGCTGTCCAACGTGGTACTAGTAAAAAAGCCTAGTGGAGCCTATGAAATCTGTGTAGATGATAAAAGTATAATTACACTTATTATCATGACATTTTCAATTATTAAACATATGGTTTTGTTTCATTTTATACTTCATATAAAAGATTTCACGTGGTATGTAGTTGTTTTTTTATGCAAATGTAGAAACTAGGTAAATCTTGGAAGTAAAATGAACAAAAGTAGAATTCTATGCAAAAAGAGTAAAAAAGGTGTAAAAAGATGCATGGAACTTAAGGAATTGGCAAAGGATCAAAGAAGTCAAAGATCGGTAGAAATCACAAAGAGGAATCATGTGAAAAAGACATGTCACGATCGTGACACATATATCGCAGTCACGACTTGTTAACCTTCACAGCAGAAAATTGCTAACCAAGTATTCACGATCGTAAAATACATTCACGGTCGTGACCTTGATGGTTTTTGGTTAACTCTTCTCTTCTTTCAATTGTTGGATAAGAATGATCAACCGCCATCAACTACCAACCGAAAAGACACCTTTTGGAAGTCAACCAATGATGAAAAGGTGCCTTTACATTGTCGATGAGGATGAATCTTAGCATCCAATCAAAATGAAGTGATGCAACTCTTCGCCAATGGACACGACTCTTCGTTTGGATAGTCGCAACCCTTCACACTCTATAAATAGGGTTCAAAACTCAACAATTTCATGGTGCATGGTTATGGCGTGATTCGAAGGCATTGAATGATAGTATGCGTGTATAGATAAAGAGTATAATATCTAGATTTCACTACGTTCAAAGTCTTAGCGAGAAAAATGTATAAGTGATTCGATTCTTATTTCGATCACTATATTTCTACACAAATTCGAGAGTTTGTTGTATGAGTGTAAGTGCAAAGCACTTATCAATAAAAGTTTTCATTCTTGAACATTCTTTTATTCAAGATTCATAAAGAATAACATCCTAGCAGAGAATCTATACGAGTTGAGATCGAATTCAAAGTAGAGGCATGAATTACGGGAATTGACGACTCCCATTAAAGAGTGGATACGGTTTGGTCAACTTTAGCTTTCACTTGCGTACCTTACAACTTTACTTTATTTTCTGCTTATACTTTCTATTTCGAAATTTATGATATGTCTATGTGTCATAACGAGTAATTCATTTTGCATCATTTATATTAATCAAGTTATATGCTTTCGAGTTAACTTTAAGAGTGATTTTGGGGTTAACAAGATTGTGTATAATCACTGGATCTGTGATTATAACGCTGTTTAGTGAGCCAACATTTTTGGAGTGGTAACTTGCTAAATATGGCTATGTAAGAGCGACTTGTACTAAGCATAGTAATATAGTTATCTAGGTTCTTATAAGTGTCATAATTCATTTACCCTAGATTTAGAAAAGTCATCTCATGTATTGCTCTACGGTGAATTATTGAATATTAGGGCGTCTAGAACCTTATTTGTTAAAGTTATCTAGTGTATGAAATATTCTTGATGATTTTGCATGTTTTTCTTTGTTAAACTTGTTCATAGGGATATCTCTATATTTTTCATCTTCTCTAGTCTGTCCATACATCTATCCATTCATCCGTCTATCATCCAAACCCCTCTAATATAAATTCCATATTTTCGTTTACCTCGTAACTCTAGTTGGTCTTTAGAACTAGTTCCTTCCTTGTGGGATCGATATCTTTTAAAACTACATCGAAATTATATATACTTGTAGTGGTCACCATTTTTCTATTTTGATAAGCGGTATTGATAACACCTGTTCATATTTTGAACTTTTATCTTATCGGTAGAAAAGTGGGGAACAAGGTTTTTGGCTTCATTATAGAATATAAGCCCTTAGAATTAGTAGAGTCAAAACCTTGCAATCAAGTTTTTGGCGCCTTTGCCGGGGAAGGCAAGTGCGTTTTAGAGATCGAATTATCGGAGAACGGGTAATTATATTTATATTATATATCAATTAGATTTATTTTTATTTTTTTTAGTTTAAAGTGTTTATATATTGTTATTAACATATTTTTCTTGCTTATTCATTGAGTTTTCTTTCTAGCATGTGCATGCCAAGTACCCATAGTTCGGGAGAAAGTTTGGCGTCTTTCAAATAAAAAAATAGAACGATTTGGTAGGAAAAAGAAATGGAGAAGTAACAGAAAAAGAAGAAGGATGGCTGATGTTCAAGAACAAGTTCAAGGTCCAGTTCCAGATCCACCTCAAACAAGGCTCATGGATTATGTCATTCTGACCATCAATGGTAATAATCAAGGAATTGCTAGACCATCCATTGCAGCAAATCAGTTTAAAACCAAGCTAGCATTACTTCAAATGATTAGCAATAACATGCAATACTATGGTCTACCCAATGAAAATCCGAATGCTCAGATTCTAAACTTTTTAGAAGTTTGTGATAGTTTCAAAATGCCCAATGTTCCTGAAGAAGTAGTTAAACTTTGCTTATTCCCATTTACACTCCATGATAAAGCGAAAGTTTGGTTGAATTCATTACCCCTAAATTCAATCACTACTTGGAACCAATTGTTCACCACTTTTCTACTGATAAGTTTAATAGTTTGTTCACAAGATTCGGCTATATATCAATGGTGCAAAAAAACTTGTTCACGTAAAATACAGGTGTTGTCAGTACCTCTTATCAAATAGAAAAATGATGATAACTACAAGTATACAGTTGCGATGTAGTTTTAAAAGATATCGAACCCACAGGGAAGGAACCAAGTCCAAAGATCAACAAGGGGAAACGGAGTAAATAAAATAAAAATAGATTGGAGGTTTTGGATAGGAAGATTAGAATGACAAATGAGTGAATATAGATGTGGAAGACTAGAGAATCTAAATATAGAGATTTTCCCTATAAACAAGTATAGCAGAGAAAACATGCAAGTTGAACAAAGATGTTACGATTCATTAAACTAATCTAACAAACTCGGTTCAAAATACTCAAATGTTCAATGATTCGTCGCAGAGTAACACATGAAATAACTTTTCTAAACCTAGCGTAAATGAATTAAGACAATTATATAAACCTGGACAGTGTCAATATTATGCTTAGTACGGGTCGCTCTTACATAGCCACATTTAGCAAGTTACCATTCCAAAAATGTTGGCTCATTAAACAGCGTTATATCACAGATCCAGTGATTATACACGATATTGTTAACCTCAAAACTACTCTTAAAATTAACTCCTGTGAGCGAGCGACACGAAGCGATGGGCCGAGAACTCGCGATTTCATAGGCGCGGTCCACCGGGGTGTTTGAAAAAAAGAAGCACCGGGTCGGGGACCCAATAAAAAGGTTGAAAGAGAAAGTGAAAATGTTTTAGATCAGTTTGAACCCGAATCCGCCATCTCTTAGTGTGGAGTCGCCACCTGGATTAGCTCTTTCCAAGAATTAGAGTCCTGTGAGGCTTAACTTCCGGGGGATGGCCCGCCAAGACATAGAGATTCGGGTTCGGGATAAGTTGCTTATTTCTTAAGTGATCACATTATATTACATCCACAGAAAACCGTATTTTCCTAATTGTGCATATTCGCACTTAGGTCATTTTTTAGATTTTAAATGCATGATTCACGCATTTTAAAATAAACCATTCACAAAGTGGAATAATAAATCATCCACAAAGCAGTACATAAGTGCGGAAAATAAACACGGAAAATAAAAATTACAAGGCTTCTAAAAATCGGGGGATGCAACCGCCCGCTAACCTATTAATTACATTTTCCAAAAATTGAAATTGCGATACCCGAAGGAAAATTAAAATCCTAAACATACATTTAATCCTAATCTACCTGCATCAACAAAGGTTAGCACAGGGGATAACACGTATGTTCAATTTTGCATTTAGCGAGGCCCGTGTGGCTTAAAAAAAATCAATCGCGATATTGTGTTTGTTATTTAAATAAAACCGTCCATTTTATTAGCACATTGGTTGCTCATTTTAATTAATGAAAATGCTTGCATGGAAAAAGGTGAGGTCTGTTATCCGGGAATATGTTTTATTCCCTTCTTGGGGGTGTTCTAACATACATCTCCTTTTAATAAAGAAAAAGATGAAGAAGAATTACAATAGTTGAAATAAAATAAAAGTAATCAAAATCCTAGGTTCACAGGTGAAATCATAAGAAGAAATTAAACATTGAAAGCACGGGGATTGTAGTTCTAGGAACTCAAAGGCTTACCTTTACTGAATGAATCCACTTCAAAGATATCCAATCGGTCATTGAGAAATCCTTTTCGTCCTTTAGTTTAGGTGAAAAGGTTGTAGTAAAAGTCCAAAAATTTTCATTTTAATTCTTGGAAATTAAAGTCGTTGTAAAGCTATATTTTATCTGATGATTTTTGGGATCCCTTTTATCGAAAAAGACCCTAGTATTTATAGGAAAAATCCTGAAAATCCAAAAAAGGCAAGTTTTTTAGGCAAGGGGTCTCACCGGAAAAGAAAAGTCTGGTGAGGCCCCTCACTGTGACTTTGGCAATGCCATGTGCCTCGCCAAAGCTTGGCGAGGCAGCCTGGTGAGGGAGCCTCGCTAAAGCCTAGCGAGAGAGCCTTGCCAAACTCTTTGGCGAGGCCATGCCTCGCCAAAGCCTGGCGAGGTAGCCTCGCCGAACCCTTTTGGCGAGGTTAGCCTTGCCTGCCTTTGGCAGTGCGGGCCTCCGGATCTGGTTTTCCACCATGTTTTATGTATTTTATATTTTTTAATTAATTAAATAATTTTTATTGAAAACGTCCCTTTGAATTTAGAGACGAGAAGGATTCCCATTCGGATGCATCAGAATACTCGAAAATTGTGTGATTCAAGGATAAATCTGGAAAAAGTCGTCATCATCGAACGCGCGAGTTGGTATAAAATCCCATGCTCACAGCTGCCCCTCGTGTGATAATTACTGGTTGTATAACTAGTATTATCATACGAAAAGAGCGGAGGTATAAAGAGAATACCTGACCGATGTGGTTGGTGATTTCTTGTTCTCAATTGCTGATAACATAGGCCTTCCTTTCTGGCGCTGTGTCTTCATATGGTTGTCCGTTTCTTCCTTCGGAATTATGTTGTAGTCGGTAACTGTTTCATTCTTCAGTTGATAAATGAGGCTGTTTCTTTCTTCAGCCGTCGAGATGACCGTTTCCTTCTTCTATCATGTTTTGAATTTCCTTAATAGGATGTTAAGTTGTTTCTTGTAAAAAATCAGAAAAAGGATAATGTTAATACGTTTTATGATGAATGCTTTAATTTCTTGATTGAGTTTATACGGAGCAAAATTTTTTTCCCCTTCAATAAAAAATTACAACATTTGAGGGATAAATAAGTTAAATGAGTTTGAGAAATATAGTGTTAGGAGGCTCCTATTGTAAAATAATAAAATAAATAGATAGGTGGGATCCACTTATTTTGTTTATAAATATGGCTCCACCTTCTTTATTCTTTCACTTTTCATAACCTTCCTCCCCCTCTAAACACTTTTGCTCTCTCTTCTCTCTAGCAATCATGTTGTCAAAGGTCGCTGGCAGGGCTCTCCGCTTCACCTCTAGCCTCACTCCTCAGCCTACTAATGATCCTGGAGTATTTTCTGTTGATATTGATGCTGTATATTGTTTGGCAATGTCCGACACTATGCTGGGGTTTACTATTACTTCTCCAATAAATACGCTAGATCCTGATTTTCCAACTCAGACTGAACTTTCCCGGATCGAGGTATTTGCTAAAAAAATTTTTATTTACCATTTTTTTAATGTGATTTTATCCATCCCATTTTGGAACTAGATTGGAACTGATTGAACCATGGAATTTTAACTTAGAAAAATTAAAAAAGCAAATTTATGCCCGCCAGAAAATATTTTTTTCGGTGAGGACAAGAAAACGGCGAGGGCCTGACCCTCGCCAGACTCTCTGGCGAGGGCCCTTTGGAGGCCTCGCCAAAAATGCCTGGCTCTGCCCCGAAGGCTTACCAGATTTTTCCAGCGGCGCCTCTCGGGGCCCTAATCGCTCACCTACGTAATTTTTAATAATTTTTTATTTTATTATTATTTTTTATGTGAAAAAGAGATTGGAAAATAATTAAAACTCGGAGTCCAAACGTCTTTTGGATCTGAAAATTTTTGAAGGAAATATTTGTCTAAAAGATAATCAGACTCAAATTCTAAATTATTTTAGACCCAAGAATATTTGAGGACTTTTTTGAAAAATTTGAAAATAAAGTTCAAGAACCAAACGTGTTTTGGGTCTAAATTTTTTTTAAGAGAAATTGAAAGAAAAATTATCTTGGTGGTTTTCTCGCTATTTTTGCATTTAATTACAAAATGCGTATTATTTGATTTCGTTTGCAGTCCCCCACACTTCATCCCACGGGTGGATATTCCACGATCCAAGCATGGTATCGTCACGCCTCTTCTCACCCTGAGCTTGTCCAGGCCATTGAGGCCACCGGTTTTTATCCTTTGGTGCGATCTTTACGGCCTACCTTGTTGCCATATGCGACATTGGTTGCGCTTACTCAAAGGTGGTGTGAAATTTCGCACTCCTTCCATTTTCCGATCTGGAAGATCATCATTACTCCTTCTGACATCATGGTGATCACTGGTCTATCATGGACTGGTACTGTGATCCGGTTTGACACCTTTTTGGAGTGGTTCTTTAAGGCTCCCACTACTTATAACCGCGTCAGAGACTTGTTCGGTGTTGACCCTTGAGGCTGGGCTTTGAGTTATAGCGTGTTATTTAACTACTAGACGGGTCGACAGACTATTTCTGAGGCTGAGGTTCCTCTGTATGTCTGATCATTTTTTGCCACCCTATTGAGTGTCACATTTTTCCCAGTCTCGAACAACGAGATCAACTATGGGTTGATTGAGCCGCTAGCGGACTTGGATAATGTTAGTGGCTTTAACTGGCCATGGGCGATCCTGGCGCAGACTTATTTCACCCTTGACTTGGCTGTTCGGGGTCGCTTACAGGCTTTGTGTTGCTGCCCCATGGTTCTTCAAGTATTGTTTTCTTACTTTGTGAATTGTGTATGCTGATTTTTGTATTGATTAATCTTAAATAACCTCTTTATTTTTGTAAGCGTGGACATTCTTTTATCAGTTCTTTCCCACCCCATAGTTTGCTGATGCTCCATGTATGGCCTGGATCTATTCGTCTTTCGAGGGGGATGTTTTGGATTTTTCTAGCTATTATCAGCATCTTTACAGGTTGACTCTTGAGCAGGTGAAGGACCTCGTTTCTATTGATATGATCGCCTTTTTATCTTTAAATTTATTCTAACTTTGTTGTTCTTTCTTTTCAGGTAGAGCGTAACCCGTGGTGGGGTCTTCTGAGCTATCATATGGCAATGGAGATTCGACGAGAAGTGGACCACAATCGCTTCATCCTTGAGGAGCCCAAGACCCGCGAGTGGTACCTAGGTGAGTGTATTCAGTTCTGGCAGACTAAGCTAGTGTCTGATAGGCGCATTCCTCCCACGCCTCCCACCGGACTATTTTGGGCGCACTTGGTGATTACTGATCCCGAGGAGCGGGAGGTACTCTTCGAGGAGCATGGCATGAGGCTCTCTAGACATCATGGTGACTACAAGGCCTTTATTCGGGAGAGGCTACTCCTGCTTCGCTCACCGACTCAGCCTGAGGAGGCACGATCCTCTGTTCGATTATGTGGTCAGGGAGTTGGTGGTGGTTCTGGTACAGGTGCCAGCGGGTGCTGGGTATGAAATTTATTAACTGTTTTATCCATGTTGATCTGTTTCTGATTATTTATCTGTCTTTGTAGGAATTTACCCGGAAGAGGGTTCGGGTGCTTGATTTGAAAGCTATGGTCGGGGGAGGGGGCAAGTACATCTTCCTTGGGAGTTGTTGAAAGAAGATTCACGATTCCCCTTGACTCTACCTTCAACTTGATGGGTTCTATGGGGATCTCGCAGCAGGTGCCTCTTCCGCCGAGCTTCCACACATTGGCCTATGATCCTTCTGACACTACTCACGTGAGTTTTAGATCACAAGAGATCCTTGGGGACGTCTTGACATTCGTTTACTCACTTCTTTCTTTTTGCAGGTTGTACGTGAGGAGATGGATTGGGTAACCAGGCATTCCTTTGCATTGAGAGACTTGATGATTTCATAGGATTGGATTACACGGGTATGTAGTATTTCTCGTCCTGTCATATGCGATGCATGAAATGTCATGTTTTTTTATGTACATGGATGTGATTTTTGTGACATGTTTTATGACTGTAGGATATGGCGACGAGGAGTGTGGAATTCGAGCGACGCTACTAGGAGCACGACGATCGCTTTCACTCACTAGATATCAACCATCAGGGTTTAGATGCTCGCTATCATGGCCAGGAGCTGGGAGTCCGTTACCAGGGTTTGGAGGCTCAATATCAGAGTTTGGAAGCTAGTCACCAGAGTTTGCAAGCTTAGTATCAAGAGTTGTTACAGTAAAACGCCGCAGTAGAGCAAGCTCGATTAGAAGCGCGGGCATCCACCAGCCTCTTACGTTTGATCTCGGTTCCCTACTTGATGACACAGATGTTGGGCAGCTCCTCCCTCCAAAATGGGATGCCAATTTTGTTTACGCTCCTCAGCCTCCTCTTGTGTCCGGTTCAGCTGATGGTGTTCTCGGGAGAATAGGTGCTGAGGATTTTGAGATATCCACCATGTTACCCCGAGATCCGGTGGGTGGAGATAATGCATAGGCGGCGCATGCTTAGGAGTTCCCTTTTAGCTTTAGTTTTAGATTCCTTTTTCTCGAATCAGACTCTTTTTAGATAACTCTATCTTGTAGAATCTCAAAAAAACTTTGGATTTATGAAAGAAGAGAGGATTTTAGCCGTTGAATGCCCAGTCCTCATATGTGGTGTTTTATTTCATGAATATGCTTGCTTGTTTGTGAATGTTTTGCGTATATGTATGAATGAATGTTAATGCTAATGTATGCGGTTAATGTGTTTAGGTAACACCGGTCTTGAGGATTTTCTTCAGCTCTCTTCCTTTCTGATGTCGACCTATAATGAGTGCCTTAGGGTCTTTCTCCGCATTGTTCGGGGACCCGATTGGCGAAGGATAGAGCGCTTTGGTCTGTGGGGTCTTCAATACCTTACTTTTAGGCCTATGAATATGGCCTTCATTCGTGCTGCTTTGAAGTTTTGGGATCCTGCCACTCATGTTTTTCATTTTGCCGACTTTGAGCTTTGCCCCTTGGTTGAGGAGTTTCATGCTATCTTGGGGCTCCCTTTTCCGAAGGAGTCGACGCCAGTATCCCCCGCGAGACTATCCTTCGCCTTACCTTCTTTTCAGTTTGGAGGTGAGGATAAACGGAAGGGTTTATGGAACCTGGAGTCCAGTGGGAGCTTTTTATCAGCACCCCCAGATGTTGATGGATTCCGGGTTGAAGCTGTCCTTGGCTGGTGTGAGACTACACCTAGCACTCATCTAGCTTGGCCTTTGATGATGACTCTACTTCTTCTGGCGGAGTTCGTTTGCGGGGTTGGAGCGATTGCTGTTCGCCACTTTTCTACTAATAAGTTTAATCAAATATGGTTCCAAAATCTCGTGAACTGTTGGCTATCAACTGCGCTAAAAACTTGTACACATATAAAATGTAGGTGTTGTCAATACCCCTTACCACATAGAAAAATGATGATAACTACAAGTATACAGTTGTGATGTAGTTTTAAAAGATATCGAACCCACAGGGAAGGAACCTGGTCTAAAGATAACTAGGGAAGCATAAAAGTAAATAAAATAAAAATAGATTAAAGATTTTTATGGGTAGGAAGATTAGAACGAAAAGTTGATTAAATAGAGATGTGATAGATTAGAAACTCTAAATAAATAGATTTTCACTACGAACAAATATAGCAAAGAAAACTTGCAAGTTTAACGAAGTTGTTTTAACCCTCTAGATTATCTAACAGATTCGGTTCTAGACACTCAGATGTTTAATGATTCACCGTAGAGCAACACATGAAATAACTTTTCTAAGTCTAGCGCAAACGAAATAAGACAATTATGAAAACCTAGACAACATCAATACTATGCTTAATACGGGTTGCTCTCACATAGCCACATTTAGCAAGTTACCATTCCAAAAATATTGGCTCACTAAACAGCATTATATCACAGATCAAGTGATTATACACGATATTGTTAAGCCCGAAACTACTCTTAAAATTAACACCAATGCATATAACTTGATTAACATAAAAGACTTAGCACGAAATACACATTATGACACATAGACATATCATAAACTTCGAAGTAGAAAGTATAAGTAGAAAGCAAAGCAAAGTTATAAGGTATGCAAGTGAAAGCTAAAGTTGATCAAACCGTATCCACTCTTTAATGGGAGTCGTCAATTCCCACAATTCCTGCGTCTGCTTTGAATTCGGTCTTGGCCCATACAAAACCTCCGCTAGGATGTTATTCTTTGCGAATATCGAACAAACGAATATTGAAGAATGAAAACTTTTATTGATAAGTGATTTGCAAGTACACTTATACAACAATCGCTCGAATACGTAGAGAAATCTAGTGATCGAAACAAG
>CATIWQ010036507.1:0-17194 GCA_949673415.1 Euphorbia schlechtendalii
CACTTATTATCATGATATTTTCTATCATAAAACGATATGGTTTTGTGTCATTTTATACTTCACATAAAAGATTTCACGTGGTTTGTAGTTGTTTTTTATGCAAATGCAGAAACTAGGTAAATCTTGGGAGTAAAATGATCATAAATGGAATTCTATATAAAAAGAGTGAAAAGGTGCAAAAAGATGCATGGAACACAAGGATTTGGCTTAAGATCGAAGTTATAAAAAATTGGCAAAGTTGCAAAGAAGAATTATGAAGAAAAGCATGGTTCACGACCGTGACACCCATTCGCAGTCGTGACTTGTTACTCTTCATAAGCAGAAAGTTACAAATCAATATTCACGATCGTGACATGTGATTTGCGCTCGTGACTGGTGATGGTTATTGGTTATCTCTTCTCAACTACAAACCACCGGTTAAGAACGATCAACCGCCATCAACTGTCAACCGAAAAGACTCCTTTTGGAAGTCAACAAATCATGAAAATGTGCCTTTCCATTGTGGATGAGGATGAATCTTTGCATCCAATCATATTGAAGTGATGCAACCCTTCACCATTGGACATGACTCTTCGTTTGGATAGACGCAACCTTCGTACTCTTTAAATAGAGTTCCAATTCAACCAATTTCATGGCATGGTGTGGGCAATAAGTGTAGCCATTGGATAGTAGTGTGCATGTATTATAAAGAGTGAAAATATACAGATTTCGCTACGTTCAAAGTCTCAGTGAGAAAAATGTATAAGTGATTCGATTCTTATTTCAATCACTGGATTTCTACTCAAATTTGAGTGATTGTTGTATGAGTGTAATTGCAAAGCACTCATCAATAAAATTTTTCATTGTTCAACATTCTTTTATTCGATATTCACAAAGAATAGCATCCTAGCAGTGCTTCTGTATGAGTCGAGACTGAATTCAAAGTAGACGCAAGAATTGCAAGAATTGATGAATCCCATTAAAGAGTGGATACGGTTTGATCAACTTTAGCTATCATGCATACCTTACAACTTTACTTTGTTTTCTACTTATACATTCTATTTCGAAAATTATGATATGTCTATGTGTCAGAACGAGTATTTCATCTTGCATCATTTATATTAATGAAGTTATATGCTTTCGAGTTAACTTTAAGAGTGATTTCGGGGTTATTAAGATTGTGTATATGCACCAGATCTATGATTATAATGCTATTTAGTGAGCTAACATTTTTAGAATGGTAACTTGCTAAATATGGCTATGTGAGAGCGACCCGTACTAAGCATAATAATATTGTTATCTAGGTTCTTATAAGTGTCATCATTTGTTTACCCTAGATTTAGAAAAGTCATCTCATGTGTTGCTCTATAGTGAATTATTGAATATTAGGGGGTCTAGAACCATATTTGTTGAAGTTATCTAGTGTATGAAATTTTCTTGATGATTTTGCATGTTTTTCTCTACTATACTTGTTCTTAGGGAATATCTATATAGTTTACATCTTCTCTAATCTGTTCATGCATCTGTCTATTCATCAGTCTATCAACCAAACCATCCAAACCCTACAATTTATCTTATTTCTTTTATTCCGTAACTCTAGTTGGTCTTTAGAACCGAATTCCTTCCCTGTGGGATCGATATCTTTTAAAACTACATTGAAACTGTATACTTGCAGTGGTCACTATTTTTCTATTTGATAAGCGGTATTGACAACACATGTTTCGTATTTTGAACTTTTAACTTATCGGTAGAAAAGTGGGGAACAAGGTTATTGGCACCGTTACCGAATATAAGCCGATCGGAATGAGTCTAGTCAAAATCTTGTGATCACTTACCTGGGGTGGATAGAGAGATAGCAAAGCATCGAATCCTAATTAACCCGAAATTCATACCAGCAAAGCATAAATTGCGTCGACTGTGTCCAAAATGAGTAGATAAGGTTAAGGCGGAAGTGGCAAAGCATCTAAAAGCAAAGTTCTTAACGTGGTTAGCAAATATCATCCCTGTAGCTAAAAAGGATGGGAAGGTTAGGGTATGTGTTGACTTTAGAGATCTTAATAAGGTGTCACTAAAGCATGACTTCCCATTACCCTATATTGATGTAGTAGTGGATAGCGCAGCTAGGGTTGTAATGTATTCCATCATGGACGGTTTCTCAGGCTATAAATAGATTCTCTTGGACATTGTCGACAAGGTTAAAACAACTTCCATAACTAAATAGGGAGTGTACTATTACAAGTTCATACCATTCAGGTTGAAAATAATTGAAGCAATTTACTAGCGGGCTATGATAGCTTTGCTTCATGATATGATCTATGAGGAGATCAAAGTCTACGTCAATGACATGCTTGTCAAATCTACGACTAGAGAAGAACACCCTGAGCTATTAGACCACTACCTTACAAGGATAGAGAAGTACAATTTGCTTCTCTATCTGAAAAATTGTGTTTTCCATGTGACATCTGGCAAACTACTAGGGCACATAGTGAGCCAAAGGGGGATAGAGATGGATTCGGATAAGATAAAAGCTATCCGTGACATGCCAACTCCCATAACAAAAAAGGAAGTGAGATTATTTCTAGGGTCACTATAGTATATCATTTGTTTCATAACTTGATTGATGATCCTTCATAAGCCAATATTCAAGTTATTGAAGAAGCAGCAGCTGATAGTATGGAATGATCAATGTGAGTTGGGCTTTGATAGAATTAAGGCTCATTTGACCAATCCTCTAGTTCGTAAGCATCCAACTCCTAGCATGCCCCTCATCCTCTACCTATCTATCGAAGAGTCTTTATTATGGTCAATGCTTGACCAAGAGCAAGATGATAAGCAAGAGCGTGTAGTGTATTATCTAATCATGAAGCTTATCGAGTATGAAAGTTGATATAGGGTTGTTGAGATGACTTGTGCAACCATGATTTTTCTCATTAAGAAGATCAGACATTATTTCTAGTCTTACTAAATTCAATTATCAACGATTGCAAACAGTCATTGTATTATAGACTAAAGGCTTCTTGTAATTGTAGATCTTGTTACGTGGGTGGACAAAGCCCACTCCAAATTGAGGGATAAGAGGCTTTAGGTCAATGGCTTCTATGATGCCTTGATGATACTTGCCCAGTTTGAGCACGAGATTTTGTATCAGCTCGCACGTTCGATGATGATGGCTTTTCGGGATTAATCCTTGAATCACACAATTTTTTATTGTCTAAATGATCTTCAAATGGATGCTCTCATCGTGAAAAAAATAAATATTTCGGACCCTAAATAAATATTTAGGACCGTCAAAGAATATTTAACTGCCTTAATTGAAAACTTCAATGCTTAAAATATTTTTACAGACCTAATAAATATTTAAGGGTTCGGAATAATTTAATTACATCATTTTTTCAAAGAGAAAAAAAATCTAAATATAAAATGAAAATGAAAAAAGAAATAAAAGAAAAAGGAACAAGAAATAGAAAAGGAAATGGTATTTAAAAGAAAATGAAATAGGAAATAAAAATGGTACTTGAATAATAGCAAAAATGGTCCAAATGCATAATGAAAAAAAAGGAAATGGTATCATTTAATGGTACCGGGAAAAATTCCTCTATAAATGGGGGGAATTTTCAGCAGGAACATGGGAGAAAATTTTACGAAAAAATATACTTTTCTTGATTAAACAAGAAAAAATTTGCATTGAAAAAATATTTTTCTTCACAATATAATTTCGGATTTTATTCATCTTTCTTTCAAAAATTCTTTAATTGTTTTCGAGTCCAAAACACGTTTGGATTCCAGATTTAGTTATTCTTTTAAATCAATTTATTTTTCTAAAAAATCCTCAAGTATCCTCGGACCTAAAATAAATTTAGTGTCTAGGCTTGATTATTTTTAGGATAAAAATAACACTTTTTTCACACTAATCATACCAAAACGAACGAGGAGCACTCCCGAAAATCAATCGGATTTGTCGACATGGATTCGTAACAAAAGGGTAAACCTCTGAATTCCTAAAGTTGATGATTCCTATGTTTTATTTTGTTTATCCCTTTTATTTAACTATTTATTTAATTGTGGAAATTCTCAAATGTACATGTTAGAATACCCTCACGAAGGGAATTAAAATTATTCCCGGATAAAAAACCTCACCTTTTGTCATGTGATCATTTTCACTAATTAAAAATGAGTAACATATTCGTAAATAAAATGAATCATTTTTCCTCTTAAATAAGAATTTCAATATTCGATGTTTTAATTCGGCCACACGGGCCTCGCAAAAATCAAATCGAACATACTTGTAAATATTCATGTTGCGCTATACCTTGTGCTAACCTTTGTGGATGTAGGAAGATTAGGTTAAATGTGTGCCTAGGATTTTATTTTCCTTTGGGTGTTGCAAATATTTTTAAGGAAAAATATTTTTAAGGAAATGTAATTAATAGACTAGGCGGACGGTTGCATCCCCCGAGGTTTTGTAATTTGTAATCTTTATTTTTCCATATTTAATTACTGCTTTATGTGTGGATTTACTACTTTCTGCATGTGCGTAAAATCATACATTACAAACTCAAAAATGACATAAGTGCAAGTATGCACAATTAAGAAATACAGTTTTTTTTGTAGATGTAATATAATGCAATCAAACAACAAGTAAGCAACATATCCAGAACTCAAATCTCTGTGTCTTATTGGACAGCCCCCTCGACGTTAAGCTTCACAGGACTTTAATTCCTGGAAGAGCTAATCTAGGTGGCGACTCTACACAACGAGATAGAGGATTCGGGTTGCAATGATCTAAATCGTTTTTGCTTTCTCTTTTAAATATCTCGTGTCCCCGACTCTATGCTTTATTTTCACAAAAATACCCCAGTGGACCACAACTCTCATTTCAGCGCTCTCTCGGGCCATCGTATCCATGTCATCCACTCATAGTGGTGACTTTGCTGGGGATTTTTTCTTAAACTTCGTTTTCAAAAAAGGTTTTAGATCTTTGATAAGTGCTTGAAATTGTTAATTACATTATTCCATATTTTCTTAATTAAGACATATTTATATTTTCGCATTGCAATATAAGGGATTAGCCCGTAAATCTAAGGTACGCCATTACCGCAAAGCTTTTCTTGTACTCATCTGCTTCCCTGAGAAAAGATAGTACTTGAGTGAGTGGAGCACTTGTTACCATATCGCATGTACCTCCCTCGTTAGAACCCATTTAGGGAGAGGCTTGGAGTGTATTTTAGTGCAACAAGAACCTTCTACATTAGCAGCCCAAAGAAAACCTCATATAGATAAGCCATAGGCATTTTCCCTTGGGTGTTACCCAACAAATGATCATTCATTATATTTTTCCTACAGGTGTGCTCCTTAGTATCCTCGTGGTACTAAGATGAACCAAACATAGGATAGAGACTAGCCAAAAACCTTACACGTAGGAGCCGTATTGTTGGAAGTTTGGATGTTGCATGCTATGTGATACGTGTTTAATTCTTTCTATTTATCACGCATTGTACAAATGTTCCATGCTAACCAAGAATCTTAGTGTAGATACTTGAATGCACATACTCATGATATTAAAGAAATATAAAATGGACATAACATTCTCTCATCATCATGATACCAAATCAATGTTACACACACTTAGGATTAATTGAAACTCGAGATCGTGTCACCCTAGAATCATGAAGCATCATTCAACCTAAATTGCGCGATGTCCACTTGACATCCAAATCATAGCCCACACGGGGTAATAACATATTCCACACATTACCTATGAGATATCCACTCGACATCCAACTCATAGCTCGCGCAGGGCAATCACACATACCAAATAGCCCAAACGGAGCCAATACCTACCCAAACCATTTTTTTCCACATAGCGTGAAGTCCCTGTTGACATCGGAACATAAGCCTACATAGGGAGAACTCTTTTCAAAAGTCTTACTTTTCCAATCTTCAAGGGTATACGCTTAATACTGGAACCATTCGCCCACACAGGGTAACAATTCATGCATCACTGCATACCCTCAAAAAGTAATGACAACACTAGCATCCGAAACTCCGCCCTAATTGGGAAAAAAACCAAACCATTCATTTAATAGCTATATACGGTAGTTATTTTCATTTTATTTTAAATTTATTTGATTTCATCAAGGTATGTCACACTGCTTACCCCAAATCAAATTTGACCTATTCATTCCATGAGATCTAGTCATAATAAGAAATCTCAAATAATTAACCAATTACCACACGGGTAACTTGGTCACCTCATTTATACCACTCATGCTACAATTTCACATGAACATCGTACAGATCTCAAATCCACCCCTAAGGGTTGGATTTTCATTTTCACATTTTTTCATTTTATTTGATGACTAACATGTTTGTTTCAAATGGATTGGCAAACATATTATTTATTTCATGGCACATTAACCCCTTGTGTAACCATAACATTAACATCTCATGCAATTTTCACATCATGAATTGCATCACGTATCTTACATGCATGGTCTGATCTTCTACATGTGTATCTTAGCTTGGAAAAGGCCTACTCACCGCTTGGTCTACATTTCTCCGATTGTAGCCAATCTGGAGGGGGTTCCACACACTGACTCAAGAGAAGACGCGGGTTCAGTTTCAAATTTAATTCAACATGCATATTTCAATTTTGATAGCATGGATGATCCACGAGATAAAGTTGCGGGGGAGGATCACCCCTTCCTTATGGGATAAAATTTTCAACAGACACATCAGTCGTCAATGAGCACCAGGATTGTAGCTGCCATGAATTCCTTTGCCAATAGTGACCAACTAGCATTGCTTATTCGTCAGCATGTTGGGATAAGTCAGTCCGAAGAAAGGGCTCATGATGTGGTGTCCAACCCAAAAGTCACCCTTAACATCAACGATCCAACTAGTCAGCCTTGAATAAGGGGACCTCCTCCTTATTATATGATGCAACTAGCTCCTATTGCCTTTTACCAGTTCGGGGCAGGATAAAGTCAATTAAATTAAAACAAGGCTCAGATGGGTTGAATGGGATATAACTTTGCCAATCCTTCCCAGAATCAGTTCTTCTTGTGACACTTTAACAAGCCAATGTTCGCACCATGAACTTTTTATCAAGGAGTAATTAGAGTGCGCCATTTTCCTCACAATTCTAAGCTAACCCTTAGCTACCCAATTTTATGGTAACTTCCGGAGGAACTAAATTTCCCCAAGGGTAGTATTATTTCTATCCAGGCACTAGGAACACTATTCTCCAGCAACCAGGCATAGCAGAATTGTGGCAATAGTTCTTGGCCACTCACGATGGCCATCTCATGAGTACATACCCTGCATAGCCAAAAGTCAGAGATGAAGATAGCTTGCCATCCAACTTCGCAATGCTACAATTTGAGAAGTACGTGGGATCTGGAGACCTATGTACCAACTTAGCGCATTACTTGACGATGATGAGGCATTAAGAGTAAGCGAACGAATGATGGCTAAGCCCTTCATTGTCACCTTGGGCCACTTAGTCAACAAATGGTACAGTCACCTTTCGTTGAATGTAGATTCTGATTAGAATAGTCTTTCTCGAGCTACGATGGGGCATTAAGGTTTCAACACTCCGATGGTAAGCACAATGTAAAAATTTGGAGGCTATAAGGCAGAAGCACGGCGAAAGCTTCAAATCCTACTATGTGCATTGGATGGCCACACAGGTCAGGCTTCAGGCTTATTTAACCCTACTAGAGATGATAACCAAACTTCTGGATGGTGCACTGCCATCACAAAGAAACAAGTTCGGGTTTGATATTTTCTCCAGCTATCAAGAAGTTTTTGACAAGGTAGAGAGGATGGAGCTCTTTGAATCTATGGACGAACCTGTGGGGAAACCTATCAAAGGGCACTAATATGAGAAGATGATTATGAGATGATAACATTAATGATGTCATAAATTACCTTGTAGCAACTTTGCCCATCAGGCTTTTAAATTTTTTGAATAAATTGAAATTTTTTTACTTGCTTGATATCCTATCGATTGACACCAGGCATTCTTGTAAACAAATGCATAATGTTTTTAGCATGTATAACACATCATTTCATGGAATTAATTTGGGTATAAATGGATCCCACACAATTGTAATAAGTTCAAATGATTTTATTCTTGCGGGAAAGTGAGAGACAAACACATGTACTTGGACAATACGTGTTAACATTTGCCTCATCCTATGAAGACGTAAGATCGACAAAGAGATCTCCAAGCACCAAACATCCACTAACTATTAAGTCAATCAAGCAAAAGTTAAAATGATATAAACTAGAATGGACCGAATAGTCAACAGAACAAATTGAAGTTAATTTCCCCCAAAATTATCAAACAACAGGGGCAATAGACTTATAAAATGATACTGCCAAAGACACAAAGAAGGAGAATGTCAACAACTCCATCACACAGCTCACCAACACTTGTGGGCCGACCATTACACTGTTGAAGGAATATCATTGAACATAAACTGTTCACCCTCAATGGAATCAAGCTACACTTAATACACTCAATGCATCCAAAGCCTCTGATTCCCGACATATCACTTAGAGTTGGATAATAATTGAATTCATAAGGAAACATTGATGATCAATCACCAATACTCATTATCGCATACACCTCAAGCTAGCAAAGTAGTATGAGCATCAAACAGTCAGTCTGACATGCTGAGCAAGATAAAAATTGAAGTCGTGGACATGGATGGGAACCAATCTATCAGTCAAATTAACCAAGACTGGCACAATCGCTATCATTCATAGGTGAAAGAAATTAATCTATAAAAAGAATTACCAACAAAAAAATAAACTTGGACACTTCGCTAGTTGAGCAAAAATTAGGGCCTCTTTTCAAAATCTAAAAAGAATAGTTTGTTGAGTAGAAAACCCAAAAAGGGTGACTCAGGAAAAACTTAGGACATCAAGAGAAAATTAAACACACTGGTTAAAAAACTTGAAAGGGTTAATCGATGACAAGAGTCAAATAATTTGAAACATATATACCACTTTTAAGTTCATCAATGAATTATCATTTTCACTGAATCTTTATGCATATGCTTATCTTGATTGCTTGCATGCCAATGGTAGAATATTACAAGTAAACATCCAATCACATCATGGTTCAATAAAAATAAAAAATAATAAAAGAAAAAGAAAAGAAAAAATTAGTCTACTGGATTGAAAACCTGAAAGGGAAGTCCAAGAAAAAATTACAACAAGTTCAATAGATTGAAAGCCCGTAAGGGCGGCCTATGCAAAAATTATAATCAAAGAAATATCGAATTCATCATCCCATCATCGGAATGGCACAAATCATTATTTATCTCCTCTAGACCTTAAGATGAATACCTTCTAGTTTCCCTAGCAATACTTCAGGCAAAAGGACTTCGAAGCTCTCATTATCAAATTCAAAGTAAGCATCGCCTACATGGTTCGGAATCAACATCCATATCCTCTTCAAACTAGATACAAACTCTGAACTCGAATATGATTCAACGAACCCATTATCATCACTCTAAAGGAGTCATCCATGAAATCCCCAACGAGACAAATCCTAGGGGCACCTATGCACCATCACAAGAGAAGGCTCTTAAATGAATGAAGGCCAACACCTGCAAAAGATGGACATACATCATGTGATAAATATTGTACATGCATAAAATCATGCATACATTACATACACATCATGTCATTTACAGGTAAAGATGATACCAAACTGGGGAAATACCATCCCGATAAATAAGAAACTCCACCTCAACTTGAGGAACATATAAACGTCAAGAAGGATGATGGCATACTCAAGCCAAAAGTCAATTCGAGACTACTTAGGCCCCATTCAAGCAACATTGCAACATCACAATCACAAAAGCCTCTTAAAACAATGGAGTGGTCTTCGAGATATCCTCGAGTTTTCATTAAACTCATTTCTTCATCATGTTTTAATTTTTGATTGAAGGGGCAAAAATTTTTACTTCACATAAACTCAATCAAATAATTAAAAATGCATAATAAAATGTATTAACATTATATTTTTCTCTGATTTGTCACAAGAAGCAAGTCAACATCTTACCAAGGAAACATAATCGAAGAAAGAAACGGTTATCTCAATGGGGTCACCTTTAAAATGGATTCAGGCACCCTACTACGGTAGTTCCAATGATCAAAATCGACCGAATGTCAACTCATAAGGGGCACACAATGACTGCAACCGAAGAAAGAAATGGTTGTCGATTATTAAAGGGACACCTCAGAAAGAAACAGTCGACCCAACTCTAAGGGGCTTCAACCACTAAGCGATTTCAAAGAAAGAAATGGATAATGCTACGGGGCACGGTGCTAGAAAGAAAGGCCCATGTCATCACTGATTGAGGAAAAAGAAGTCACCAACCACATCGGTTAGGTACTTTCTCGATCCCTCTGCTCCATTTCGTGTGATCATACTAGCCACAACTAGTAGTGATCATAGGAGGGTAACAGTGAGCAAGAGATTTTGTACTAGCTCACACGTTCGATGATGACTGTTTTTCAGGATTTAATCCTTGAATCACACAATTTTTAACTTTCCAAATGATCTTCAAATGGGAGCTCTCCTCGTGAAAAAATTAAATATTTCGGACCCTAAATAAATATTTAGGATAGTAAAAAAATATTAAAAACACTTAAGTGAAAACTTAAAGACTAAAAAATTTTTAAGGACCTAAATAAATATTTAAGGATTCAGAATAATTTAATTACATCATTTTTTAAAGAATATGTATATATATAAGGAAAAAATAAAAAAAAACGTAAAAGGAAATAGAAATAGAAAAGGAAATGGTATTTAAAAGAAACTGAAAAATGAGTTAATAAATAGGGAATAAAAATGATAATTGAAAAGTATCACAATATGGTCTAAATGCATAATGAAAAAAATGGTATGATTTAATGGTACCGGAAAAATTCTCCCTATAAATGGGAGGAATTTTCAGTAGGAAGGGATGATAAAAATTTTATGAAAATAATACTTTTCTTGATGAAACGAGAGAAAATTTTCATTGAAAAAATATTTTTTTGACAATAAAATTTTGGATTTTATTCATCTTTCTTTTGAAAATTCTTCAATTGTTTTCGAGTCCAAAACAAGATTGGATTCCAGATTTAGTTATTTTTTAAATCAATTTATTTTTCTAAAAAATCCTTAGATATCCTAGGACCTAAAACAAATTTAGAGTCCAAGTATGATTATTTTTAGGATAAAAATAACACTTATTTTACACTAATCAAATCAAAACGAATGAGTAGTGCCGAAAATCAAGCGGATTTGTCGACATGGATTCGCGACAAAAGGGTAAGCCTCTGAGTTCCTAGAGCTAATGTTTCTTGTGTTTTATATTTATTTTCTTCTCATTTCGAACCTAGGATTTAATTTAATTATTTATAATATTATTTATTTGTTTATCCCTTTTATTTAATTGTGGAAATTCTCAAATGTACATGTTAGAATACCCTCACAAAGGGAATTAAAATTATTCCCGGATAATAGACCTCACCTTTTGCGATACGGTCATTTTCACTAATTAAAAATGAGCAAAATATTCTTTAATAAAATGAAACATTTTCCTCCTAAAACAAGAATTTCAATCTTTGATATTTTAATTAGGCCACATGGGCCTCGCCAAAATCAAATCGAACATACGTATAAATATTTAGGTTGTGTTATACCTTGTGCTAACCTTTGTGGATATAGGTAGATTAGGTTAGATGTATGCCTAGGATTTTGTTTTCTTTCGGGTATTGCAAATATTTTTAAGGAAATGTAATTAATAGATTAGGGGGGTGGTTGCATCCCCTGAGGTTTTGTAATTTATAATCTTTATTTTTCCGCATTTGCTTACTACTTTATATATGGCTTTACTATTTTTCGCATGCGCGTAGAATCATACATTACAAACTCAAAAATGACATAAGTACGAGTATTCACAATTAAGAATATGTTTTTTTGTAAATGTAATATAATGTGATCCAACAAGAAGTTAACAATTTATCCTGAATCCAAATCTCTACATCTTAGTGGGCCATCCCCCGGACGTTAAGCCTCATAGGACTTTAATTCCTAGAAGAGCTAATCCAGGTGGTGACTCTACACTACGAGAAAGCATCTTCGGGTTGCGATGATCTAAATCGTTTTTGCTTTCTCTTTCAAACCTTTCGAGTCCTTGACCTGATATTTTATTTTCACAAAAACACCCCGGTGGACCGTGCCTCTCATTTCAGTGTGCTCTTAGCCCATTGCATCCATGTCTTCTGCTCACACTCGATGCATTGCCAATAGTGTATAGCTGAATCACTTCATTATTTCCCCATGCTCAATTGGAAATGGAGATATCCAATGGGTACTTTCTTCTTCCCCTTATTTATAGTGGCCACAAGGAGCCTGGATAAATGCCCCAGTGGCCAAGATAAATTCTTCATCAGCCTCAATGGTGACAACCTTACCATGGTAGTAGAGTTTGATCTTTTGGCAGAGAGTGGAAAAAACATCGATTGAATGGATCCACAGCCTACTCAGGAGTGAATAATAGGTAACCAGGATATCCAACATAGTCTAATTCACATGTACCTTCACTTCCCCCACTATTACTTCTACCTTGAAAACTTCGACTACCCCCCTTTTGGTGTCGTCATAAGCATGGATGATGGTAGTGGATTTGGTAATCATTGACTCATTAAGGCATAAATAAGGAAGGATCTTAAGAGGACAAAGATTAAGGGCAGATATGTCATCCACCATCTCATAGGGGATCACCTGATCGAAGATCTGGACTCTAATGAAAAGGGCATTGTTGTGCTTATGAAATTCAGAAGGTAGATCTAACCAATCGAAACTTATCATACTGGGTTTTTCTTTTATAGGAACCTCGATCAATGGTGACACACATCTCAACGATCGAAGTGGTCATTTTAAGCAATTTCTAGACCAAGCCTTTGAGAGTGGGTATCAGATAGTGTAAGCAGTTGCCAAATGCTGAATTTGTCTTGTGTGTTCTTGAGCTGGTTGACCAAGGGGTTAACTTCTAATGATGCTTCATTAAATAATGGGGCAGGCAATGGATCATAAAAGGTGAGCTCCATGTCCTTCCCTTGTTGCTTTAGGTTCATCGAGTTGATATACCCAGTAACTTCTTGTTACACATAAAAACCCTTCCTCTAGCACCCTTGTTTCAATGGTAGAGTAAAAGGGATAGCTAGGAATTAGATGCAGCATGGAGACATCCTTTAACTCATAACTGTCTAGATCAATCAGGTCTAGACTCATTGCGCTCACTTCTTATTCTAATGTCACGACCCTCTTCTTCTTGTTAGACATCAACAAATAATTGTCCATGTCAATTGGAGCAAGCAGATCACTCCCAATTACATCCACCAGCTTCACTTTGCCATTTTGGATCTCAATAAGGGTTGTGGTTAATCTCCATATCTCATAAGTAGATTCATCTTCCAACATAGGCTCATGGGTCACACAATTAACTCCCGAATTGGATTACATCAACGTATCGAAAAAAAAGTTCAAGGGTAGCCTGGACCTGATCACATTAACCCGACGAGCTCTTGCCATGATCATTCTTTCTTTCTTTTAAGCTTTCTCAAAAACATCAATGTAGCTCTCAAAGTCATCTAGTTCCAAATGGTTACGATAAATTATGAGCAAGCCTCTAATGAGAAATCCCACTTACATTTTAAAGCCAAAGCTTAGGCGAAGCAACACTTTGAGAGCCATCCACCTTTTGCAATACTCATTGAAGGTTTCTCCACATAGCTATTTGTAAGCACGAGGTTCATGCATGCCGATTCTAGGCTTTCCGTTCTAAATAAATTATGTGTAGTATTCGTGGGACAATGCCTCCCATTGTGCCTCATATTTCCAAGAAAACTCATAAACCATTCAACAACCATTCCATCTAGAGAGCACAAGAACAACATTGCCAAGGCTTGGTCAAAGAGACCTTGTACCTTCAAAATGGCCTCAAAATAAATGTTGTGGAATGTAGGAGATCCCTCCCCATGATAAATAAGATTCCAGCCATATTGAAGCATGACTCAGAAGGCCTTGGAGAGAGAAAGGCCACTTGTAGAACTCAACTCATCCTCCAAAGCTTCTATGACATAATTTGCGGGCAAACTGATCCTCACTACCATCACCTATTGCTCTTCCTCTTCTCTTGCCCTCTTCAATAGATTATACATGTAATCTGAGATCATTTGCGAGTTCACCATCCCTAACTTATTTTTGAGTTGAGGTATAGGGTTTGACACAATACTCGATTTCAAGGCTAAAGTATGGATTTGATTTCAACCACCAACTTAAGAATGTTTCTTAAGAGAAACTCACAATTGTTGGTGTTGTGCTTGTGGGCAATAGGGTAGGTTTAGAAATTTCTCCACTCATTTGGCTTTGGTGGTGCTTAGGGCTTGAGATTGTCAAGAAATTTACACTCCCAAAGCATAGTAAATAGTTGGGTCAAGGTTAAGACATAAGGCTATATGCCTTGGCGAACGTCTATAGAAGATTGGATGGTGAATACTTCAACTCGCTACAAAACTTGAATTGCATTCTACATGTTGGACTATTTGGGCTTCGCAAGGGTGGGAACAAAAGTAAATGCATCATTAGACTTTTTATATCAAGTCTTCTGGTGACTTTTTCTAGTTGTGTGCTCAAGCTTGTGAATTCTCTCTATCTTTTCATCTTTCACATGCACTTTGTTATAGCTAGAGAATACATCTAGACCCAATTACATATTCTATAAAGGTAATTCTCCATCGAGCAATTTCACTATCATTGAGCCTATCTTTGAGAAGAACTTGCATGGCCATCCACCTTTCGTAGTAGGCCTTAAATGTTTCCCGAGCCTTTATTTCATAGCCTCTAGGTTTTGAATGATCATCCTCATCTGATGTTAAAGCTATACTACTCAATAAATGCCTCAGATAGGAGCAACCAGTCGCTTGCTATCTCATCCGAAAGGTTATTGAACCATTCATCTATTGAGACTCCCAAAGTTGTGATAAACATCTGAGCAAGGATCTTATCACTTAAATTCCTAGCCCGCATCACTCCTTGATAGTTTTTAATGTGCAGGTGAGGATCACCACTCCTATGTAGCGTACTAGCTCCAGCATCACAAAATTATCTAGGACCCAATCTTCATTCCTCAAAGAGCTAGTTAATTAACGATAAGCCTAAACAAGATTGGCTTGTGATGATAGGAATTACTACCATAGATTTTCCTTCTCGAGGAGAGTCCTTAGGGAATAAGTCCCTGAATCGCTTGGGCAAAGATCTCATGATTCTAAGTCTCAATAGCTGTCGTGCAAAATTATGGAGGCTGAACATGGGTTGTGCCTCTTAGCGAGAGTAGAAACTTTGGCGCCTTGAAACTGATTTTCGAAGATAGTCGACTTAGTGAAGGATCCTTGAAACTGAGATTCCCCTTGAATAGACATAGCTAAGGGTTGAGAATTTAACCCTTTCAATGACGGCGTAGGAGGTGCAGAGAATTGCAGCTGAGATCCCACATTCAGAAAGGTAAAAGAGGCATTGCTAAACTGATTTGTGGATGACAGATGAAAGGTTTTCCCAAAAATCACATGAATAGAAAAGCTAGGCATGGCTTGCCCAAATACTCCATACTAGAAGACATATTGAGAACTAGGATGGCTTTGGTAGCCTTACCCTTGGCCTTGTTGAAGATGCCTGAACTACCCAAAGTCGAACAACAACTGATATTGAGCTTGATTCTGAAGGGAATTTGGATTAGCCTGAAGAGTGGATGAATGCCCCTGTTCGCCACTTTTCTACCGATAAGATATAAGTTTAAATTCGAACAGGTGTTGTCAATACCACTTATCAAAGAGAAAAATGATGATAACTGCAAGTATACAATTGCGATGTAGTTTTAAGAGATATCGATCCCACAGTAAAGGACCAGCTCTAAAGATCAACAAGAGGAACAAAATAAAAGAAAAATAAAATAGATTATTTAATTGTGTAGGATTGGAATGATGGATGGATAGACAAATGCATGAAAGATTAGAAAAGATAAAAGTATATGAATATTCCCTACGAACAAGTAGAGCAAAGAAATCATGCAAGGTCATCAAAGATATTACGTTTACTAGATTAATTTAACATACTCAGTTCTAGACACTCAGAAATTCAATTATTCACCGTAGAGCAACACATGAAATAACTTTTCTAAACCTAGTGCAAATGAATTAAGACAAATATATAAACCTGGACAACGTCAATACTATGCTTAGTACGGGTCGCTCTCACATAGCCACATTTAGCAAGTTACCATTCCAAAAATGTTGGCTCACTAAACAACGTTATATCACAGATCCAATGATTATACAAGATATTGTCAACCCCGAAACTACTCTTAAAATTAACTCCAATGCATATAACTTGATTAATATAAAAAACTTAACACGAAATATGCATTATGACACATAGACATATCATAAACTTCGAAATAGAAAGTATAACTAGAAAGCAAAGCAAAGTTGTAAGGTATGCAAGTGAAAGCTAAAGTTGATCAAACCATATCCACTCTTTAATGGGAGTCATCAATTCCCGCAATTCCTACGTCTTCTTTTAATTCAGTCTTGGCCCGTACAGAACCTCCGCTAGGATGCTATTCTTTGCGAATATCGAACAGAAGAATATTGAAGAACGAAAACTTTTAGTGATAAGTGATTTGCAAGCACCCTTATACAATAATCACTCGAATATGTAGAGAAATCTAGTGATCGAAATAAAGATTCGAATCACTTAAACATTTTCTCACTAGCACTTAAGAACGTAGAGAATCTAACTATACACTCACTATATCTCTCTCTAATTGCACTCTAATGCTCTCCCTTTCTGGTGGTGCACTGCTGATGCATGAAATTATTAAAGAATTGGAGCCCTATTTATAGAGTTTGAAGGGTTGCATCTATCCAAATGAAGAGTCACATCCATTGGTGAAAGATTGCATCTCTTCAGTGTGATTGGTTGAGAGGCTTTAATTCAATCCACAATAGATAGACACCTTTTCATGATTGGTTGACTCTTGATAAGTGTCTGTTCGTTGGTAGTTGATAGTGGTTGATGGGGGTTGATCTAACTTATCTGGCGGTTGGTAGTTAAGAAGATAATACCAGAAAACCATCCATGTCG